>CANYBF011090896.1:0-26534 GCA_948192965.1 Dalechampia spathulata
CTCCTTCTAGCCTTAGCCTTTCGATCTTGAGCCATAGCTTCTCTCAATCCCGAAATCCTAATGTTTTTGAGAGTTTAGGGGAGTTTATCTTAAGAAAAATGAGCATACTTATCCATTCAAACCTGTTTAAAAAGTCAATATTACGTCGCGTACTGTCGTACAGAATTCGGTACGCCCGTACCGACCTCAAATGCCTGACAAACTCACTTCCTGCGAGTTATGGTACGGCCGTACCACCTATTGGTACGCCCCGTACGGCCACAATCTACCTGACAAACCTAATTTCCTGAGAGTTGGCGTCCGGCCGTACCACCCATTGGTACGCCCGTACGCCCTCTCCCCTGTCTCGTACGACCGTACGCCCAATCCGTACGCCCGTACCGCATGCCAAAAATCAGGACATGCCTCATTTAAGTCTTTAACTCCTCCGAAACCTGTAAAATACACTCCAATACCAATCCTAACACATCATAAATGCATAACAAACTCATACGCATACAAACCTCTACCCGCATCCCTGCGTACAACTACTATGGTCCAAACTACGAGTGTAACAAAATATGTATATTATGCTATTAGATTAATAATTAACTAATTAGATAAACCATATATTATGATTTTATTTTTGCATTACCTAAATAATTAATGAAATTAATGTCTAATATTGACTTCCATTGGTCATAGAGAATGATACTCTTACATTGCAGTTGTTACTTGTATTCTTGCGATAATGTAATTACAAATTAAAGATTATAAATGGAAAACTTGTTGATCCAATATGCTTGCTAAGATACACCTCTTTATATGCTAACATAAAGCAAAATAAATGTAAAAAATTAAATAATAATATTTTTAATTAGTAAACATTAATTTTTATCCAAATTTTATAAAACAATAATAGTTTTAATTTATAAAAATTAAATTTTATCAAATTTCATGTAAAAATTAAATTTTATCTAATTTTATATAAAAATTAATTTCTATCTTAAAAAATTCTATTAAATACAAATATAAGTACTAATTTTATCTATCTAAATATAAAAAACTAAACAATAATAATTTTAATTTGTAAACCTAATTTTTACCTAATAACAGTTATTCAAATTTAAATATGAATACTAATTTTACTTAAATGAAATAAACATAAAAATTAAATAGTAAGAATTTTAATTTTTAAAATAATTTTTTATCTATTAATTTTAACATAAAGATTAATATTTAGTTAAATTAATTAAGTATACATTATATGAATTGAATTTATTAAATTTTATTATAATTAAATTAAATTAAATTAATATTATTAATTGATGCTAGAAAATATTCTAATTTTTTATGAAAAATAAAATGTAATTAATAATATATAGTATTTTTTATCATATATTTTTTAATTGTATCTTTATTAAGTAAGAAGAATCAATTAAAATATTTTAATGATTATAAAAAATGATTAATAAAAATAAATTATATTTTATTTTTATTAAATTTATAAATTTAAAATAATTATATATTTAAATTAAAATATGATTGTTATATTATATATATACTTAATATATTTTATTTTATATTATAAATAATAATATTTGTTTAATTATTTTTTAATTCTATGTTAAAAATAATTTATTAATTAACAAATAATAATATCTTAAATATAATTTAAATTTAAATATAGTAAAAAATATTTTAATTAAAACAAAATATAATATTATAAAAAAATTAATTAAAATATCTTATTATAAAATTTTAAATAATTATAAAATTTTATAATAATATTTTAAATAATATTTATAATAATAAAATTTTAAAATGATAAATATGTTTTTATAAAATTAATATGTATAATAATAATTTTATTTAGATAAACTGATAATTTATAATAAAATTTTAAATAATATATAATAATAAAATTTTAAGATAAGGAAAGTTATATTATAAAAATATTATATATAATAATTAAATTTATTAGAATTTTTATCATATATTATAATAAAAATTTAGATATTATATAATATTTTATTAAAATTAAAAAATATTTTAAAAAATATAAATATTTATCAAATAATTAATATAAAATGCAAGAGATCAAACTCTAGTTCTTAATAATTATTTGTCATTATATTATTTCATATCAACAAATGAACCTTTGCCCGTCTATTACAATGGGGCGATTTGGGGCGTCTCTACTTTGTTGATGGAGATCATCAAAACATGGATTCTTTCCAAGGGGAATCGCAGGTATCTCTGTACTCATTCTAGTTATTCGATTTGTTCTTCTTGTCCTCTCTCTAAAAGCCTATCAAGACCCTTTCTACGAAATCCAATTTGTATGAAATCACTTCGATCGATTTCCTCATTTTGCTCGGAAAGACGCCCACTTCCTCAATCTGCATGTCTGTCTGATTGCCATGGTTATAGAAGGTTATCCTCATTTTCTACAAATGGGTCATATTCTGTTTGTTCTATAACATGCCCATGTTCTCAATCTTCGAAATGTTTAGGTTTTAGGAAATTTGGGTGCTGGTATGATGGTTTTGCAAGTCAAAGTCCGAACCGTTCTTTGTTTTCGTATTTGGGTCATGTCTCCCTTAGTTTTTGTTCTGTATCATCTTCTCACGCTGCTCGGTATAAGAAACCGCAAACTTATGGTGGTTCTGGGGTTAGACAGAAAGCTACTCGAAAGCAAGTCTCTGTTATTATTGACCTACTGATTACTGAAGATGATGGTTTGAAATCTAAGTTGAACTCTTTGAGCGTTGAACTGTCCACTGGATCTGTGAATCGGGTTTTTTACGTTTTGAATCGCAATAAAAAGTCAGCGTTGCAGTTCTTTCATTGGATTAGACGTTGGCAACCTGAATTGGAACATAACTCTGACATCTGTAGTTTGATTATTGATAATTGCGGTCATTTAGGTGATTACAATGCTATGCGATCTCTTCTGAAAGAATTTAATTGGGAGAAATTGGTCATAACCAAAAAGTCGTTCGAGTACATTCGAGCTGTTGCTGCAAATAAGAAGTTGCTGAACAGAGTTACTTGTGATGTGGTTGATATATTGCAAGAAGTTGGGGGAACATCTTGTGGTAATGGAGTTGTTTCATTGATTGAGATGTTGAGTGATTGTTGTTGCTTTGACATGGCGAAGTTTGTAATTGAGAAGACAAAGAGTAAGTTGTCTTACTATAACATCTTGGTTAGGGAGTTGTGTCGAAGATGCGATTTTGAAGCAGCAATCAATCTGATGGATGAGATGAGGAAGAGAGAATGCAACCCGAGCACCCAAACTTACAATCACATAATTAGTAGTCTGCTCAAAAATGGGAAGAATGCCAATGCTTGTGAACTCTTTCAGGAAATGACAGATAAAGGTTGTCCTCCGGATGCACTAACTTTTGAAATATTTGTATATAACTCTTGTAGTGAGGGCAAGTTTGATAATGCTTTCAAGTTTTTTGATGATATGGTGGAAAGGGGTCTTAAACCTCGTCTTCTAACACATGCTGCCTTTATAAAGGGATATTTCAACTCAAAGCAATATGATAAGGCATACAAGTATGTTGTAGATTCAGATGATAAGTACTCAAGAAATGTGAATTATAGTTTGCTTGCCGACCTTTATCAAAAAAGCGGTAATCTAGTCGATGCTGAAAAGGTTCTTTGGGAAATGATCAACAAGGGTCTTAAACCACATTATAGCACATATATGAGAGTAAAACTGCAACTCTTGAAGATGGGCAATGAAAAACTAGCAACAGATTTAGAGAAGAAGTTTTGTCAGCTTGAATGTAGAGCTTAGTATTGCATTGAACTTGTCTTCTATGTCTCTTAGATTCTCCTTTTAAATCTGCCTTTTGCTTTTGTAAGATTTGTTTTATTATTTGAACCATGTGAAAAATAGCATTTAGGAGAATTTTGAGTTAGTGATTTGAATTGATGGAAAGTGTTATGATATGAAACTGATACTTTTGAGGTTCATTGTATGATATGGATAGTTAGCAAAAATTAACACTGATATTTGTACTTGTTTTCATAAAGTAGTAATGTATGTTCAGGAATCTCTATTGCTTGACATGGTCATCAGTGTTTGATGACAATTGAATCACTCTTTGCGAGTATGGTGGTTGTCTTGTTTTGCTTACAAGAAAGAAAGAAACAACGCGTACAGAAAAGGCTGCTTGCAGGTATTATCTAACAATAGACCTGCTGAAATCACAAATTCAACAATTCTAGCCCATTTAAACCATTTAACCTGAAAATTTAACTCACTTATCGATTGAAATACTTGGTCTACACATACTCGATCAAGAACCCCTCCTGTCAACTTCAACTTTTGGCAGCCCCAAGGTCATCCTAACCGAACTACACAGCACTAACAATTGCAAATACTACACAATTGTTCTGGCAAATTGGTTAACCAAGCAAGGCCAGAGACATTCTAAGAGCTGATTTAGTTAACCAATCAACAGCTCCATTAAACTTCCTAAAAACATCTCTCTCTCAAGGATAGTTACTAGGAGATAGGATGGCATCCTTGAGCAAGAGATGATCAGTTTCAAAAATACAATTGTTTATCCATATAACAGTTGCTAAATCCACTGTAACCAAAAGGCTTTTGTTTCAGCCACCATCGCAGATAAAGCAGACACAATAGTAGCCAACCCATCTACAACCTGACCTTTGAAATTTCTACAAATGATGCCCACCGCAGCAGATTCAGATTCCAAACTAAAAGCTGCATCTAAGTTGAACTCGAGTTGTTTCTTTCCAGGCCTACTCCATTGACTTCCAACATTATTAGTAAATGGATTATGACATTCTTCTATCATCTGGGCAGACAATGTTGAATATCAGCAGAACGAATAGTTAGAAAGGATCAGGCTTCGTTCCTTGAAAAACTACCCGAGTTCCAGTTTTCCAGAAATTCCAACACAAGCATGCTAAATATGTAATGAAAAAGTTCATAGAAAATCATGAGTTCTTCTCTTCTAGGATAATAAGTGAAAATGAAAATATTTCCTCAAATAATGTGATTTTACTTTTATTTTCTTAAAAAAATTACATTTAAATTGCAAGTGCTACGGAGGATTTCAGTTACATATTCTAATAAAAATTACATGAATTATTAGGATTTTAGTTGCATGTTTTAACAAAATTTATTTTGAAATCGTGTGTAGCAGTATTAAAAAAAATATTGAGTGTGGTGAAGGGTTTTTAGAGTTTTCTTCTTATAAATGTTAAATAAATGGTTGTGATTATGTGAATGAATAAATAGACAATATAAATTAAAATAAAAATTATGTATTTTTCATTAATTGATTAAATCATTTAATTATTGAGTTTTTTTTAAAAAAAATACAAAAATTATAAGATATAATATCGAGTATTGTCAGATATTCGGAAACATGCAATATTTAGTTTTGGTATGCGATTAAAATCACCTATAATAACGATTTCAATATAATTTTTCTGCCCTCGGCAACATGAGCACTGAACCACAATTGCAAGGCACATCTCAAAAATTCGTTTACACATTTGACTCGGTAGCTCAAAAGGCATGCAGAGGAAATATTTCAATAAATGAAATAATTTTTAGTTCCAAGATATACATTTAACAAATATAAATATTTAATAAATAAGATATAAAAATATAGATATTGATATTTTTATATATATAAATATTTTTTTATTCTCAATCAAAACATTCCAAATGAGACCTACATTGTGTTGAAAGAAATTATCAAAATAAATTCATGAATTTTGCAGCAACTTGACATAACACCTATCTGCAAAGGTATCCTATTTTTTTTATTTATCTGGTCATTAACTAAACCTATATTATAAAAACAGAAAGACAAATTTATAATAACAAGTTGTAAAAGAAAATCGATTAGGCTTAATACACATTGCAAGCCATGTCGAGATCATAAAGAAACCAATGTCCAAGCAACAGCCCTGTCATTCAACATATGATCCAGAATACATCACTATATATTGCATCAAGCAAATATGACATATTCAAAGACACAAAAGCATGGACAGACGAGCAAAATACACATGTCCATCAAGAGATTTGGACTTATTGTAGAGACAACGACAAAACCATACGCAGCAGTTGTCCACAATCCACACTCTATATACTATATTCTATATGTATCTGTAGCGATTATCCAGACACCAAACCTGCAAATCCAGCAACCTTTTGGACTCCTTAATGTGTACCAATATCCGGGTAATGAACTTCCCCCAACTCCCAGCTGCTCCTTCGTAGAAGGAATGATTCCATAAAGCTAGCTCCCTTCTAATGCAACAAAAAAGATGGAAAAAGCATACATTACAAATACTTAAATAAATGACATAAGAAGAAAAGATGAGTGAGAAATATATTTAGCCAAGTTTACGGAGACAACCTCAATTACAACTGCGACCATCGTTTTGAGCCTTGAGCTGCAGCAAAAGCGCCGACTCGCGCTGTGCTGCCTCTGGTGCAGGCATTTTCACCCCATCCTCCTGCACCAGTGATGGGGTAGAATTGGCTGATTGCTATTCAGATTCATAAACCTCATCATCAGAAACCTCATCAAAATCCCTCATATCAAGCTGGTAGCGGAGAATTCCACCAATACCACCGAAACCTCTGCAGAACTGAGATCCTTCTTGAGATTTGTTGGTCACAAACTCCAGAGTGCAACCAAACCGCTTGTACTCGTTAGCAAACCACTCAAGCAGTGGCATCTTTTCCTGAACCTCTAATTCAGCAGAATTTGATGAGTCCCTGAAGTTATTCTGATTAGCTTCTTGCTCCTTGTTCAAATGTTTTATGATGATTTCACCGGTGGTGCTGTTTTTCAATGTGTACCTTACAATATCCAAATTTTCCCACACAATGAGAGTTTCAACAGCACCCATCTCCAATGCTTTAAGGGTGTCATCCACACCAAAAACATATTTTCCAGTATCCTGGCTAATCTCTTCAAAATACTTGCCTATAAGGCGCTTCTCCTGAATGAACTTCACATTTGACAGAATTTCTGATGACAGCTCAATTGCCTGGTTAAAACCATTCTCCCCGCCATATGAAACATCAACCACATTCAGAATTTTAGCTTGAAGTCGAGGATCAAACATATCAGACTGACTCAGTTCAGTTTTAAAGTCAGCAGATCCAGCAAGAATTAATCCAGCCACATTTGGCTGGCTGGTAGAAGGGTTAATAAAAAATTGTGTGGCAAGTTCTGCAGTCTTCCTCACATAGTTGTGACGTTTCTCCATTCGAAGTCGAGCAAATCGAAGAGCTGACTGCCCTCCTCTACCATGTTTCTTAGGCAGGTCAACAGTAAACTTATGAAGAACCTCTCGTGTGTTACCACTCAGTGTTCCAAAAAGGGTCCCATTACCATCCATGACAATAAAGCCAAACTTGTCATCAGATTCCAAAAGCTCATTCAGGGCTTCAGTATGAAATTTGTTGTCACATAGGTAAAGGGATGCATTGATGGGCCTGAAAGGCTCAAAATCGATTGTCACCTTCTTCTCTTTGCCATCATCAGTTACAATCGTTCCAGTATAAAGCACAAGGCCATTTGGAGGAACCTTGTTGTATAGTTTGAGCCTTTGCTGAGCAGACGTGATCGCACCCAACACAGATTGACGATTGACCCTGCTTTTAATGTTAGAAGCAGTTCCAAACTCATCTCCAAGCATCTTGGTGACACGGGAAACTTGATCACGTGGAGGCATGATAAGAGAAATCATGCTTGTGCCATTGCCTCTAGCTGCTTCCAGTGCTTTTATAAGCTTTTTGATCTTCCAAATTTGTATGTTTCTATCAGTTTCTTGAGCTTCTGCCATTGTGGTCTGACAAAAAAAAGCAAAGATTATCCGTAAAAGAATGCAAAGCCATACTAATATATAAAAGTGAAGAAAATTTCATGCTGATTATGAACAGTGAATAATTGAAATCAGTGTATTATCCATCATACCTTCAAACCAATAAATTTTTTCCCTTCAATATCCTCATTAAAACGATAGTCTTTAGTTGCATACAAATACATACATAAATACGTATATATATATACATATATATACAGCCGTCTCGTTAGCTGCACGGTAGAAATTCCTTCACTTTGACCATGGTTCATCTTCTGAACCTCAAAACAGGATGAAAGGAAGAGTCCTTTTGAATGTTCTAATCAGCTAATTTCTCGATTGTTTGCCAAAGAAAATATCAATCTTGGCTAATCAGGGAATCTATGTCCAAGCAATAGTTATAACCAATTAAACGACGGAATAAAACCCATAAAAACAAAAACAGAATTGAATCAAATTGTAAACCAGAAAACAATATCCAACGATAAAAATATAAACTGCCTACGATGAAAAAACCCAAAGAAAAAGATAACGGAACGAATAAATTGGTGAGATGGGTACCTGAATTTGGGCTTTAAGGTTGGCGACTATGTGGCTGCTCTCGACCTCTAGAGAGGAGATTTTCTTGAAAGAAATAAAGAGAGAGAGAGAATGAAATTTGATGGAAAGCAGACGATATTTTTTTCCGGAAGTAGGACAAAAGAAAGCCCTAGAAGTTTTAATTTCTGAATTTACCAGAAAGGATAAATTAAGATTAAATTTTGAAAACTGACAAAATTCCTTTTTCGGGATCACAAAATAATTTTAAGTAATACTGACTTTTACTTGATTTCACTTTTAAAAAATTCCACATTTTAATGATAATTATAAAGAAAATTATAACCATTTACATTTTTGACCAGATTTCTTTACCTTCACTGAATCGCATTTCGTGCTATGCTTTATTATTTACTGTAAAAAAATTATTAAATCATTAGAATCTAGGATTTTATTAAGGAATCATGTTTTTTATAAAATTATTTTTCAATATAATACAAAATAATTATTTAAACATTTTTTCAATTATTTTCTTGTTCTTCGAAAAATAAAAAGTTCATAATTAAATCCAAAATCAAAATTTTGACTTTCAATTTTATTTATTTTCTTACAAATAATATGTAAAGATTTAATAAAATTAATACTATTTGAATAAAATTTATAAGAAATAAATTTTGATTAAGCATTTGTTTAATAAGTAGTAATATGGAGAGTTCGGATTTAAATAATCTATTTGTCTTTACTTCATTTGAAAATATTTACCCTTTATTTAGGGATAAATTCATGGGAGTAAGGAAACTTAGGGAAGGAAACCATTATTTTACTTTGAGGTGTTTGGAAAAGAGCGAGGAAAATGATGATGAAAAATTAATAAAAGTTAAATAAAAATAAGGTTTACATAAAAAGATAGATTTACCCAAATAATATAATAAATAATTTTTTATAATAAATTATAATGTTGAAAATAAAATTAATATCATTTTATTAGATATTATAGAAAAATAAATTCATTGATGATGATATGTTTTTTATATAAATTTTTAATTATTAAAATACTGTTGTTATTATTACTAATGATATTTATATAAAAATTATAATTATTAAATAAAATTTTTTATTAATTATAAAATATTATATATGGATCCTTGTAAATGTTGGTTCCTTAAATCTCGAATATGTCATGTGAAAGAAAAATCTTTAACAGAGGGTAAAATTGAAAGTCAATTGTTAATAGTAAATTTTCCTCTCATTTCCGGATAAGAAAAATCATTCATTCTTATTTTCTCTCATTATTTTCCTTCCTTCCTACTTTACCTCTATCCAAACAATACATTAAAATGAAATAAATCAACCCTAGAAAAATTTCATACATAAGGAGTACTAGGAGATTCACCGATTGAATGAAATTTTTTGATAAATGAGGTAGAAAAACTTATGAATGAGAGATTTAATGCAATTGATTGAGAAAGATTTCTAAAAGCTCCAAAAGGATTCATAACTAAAAAAGATATTTTAAAATTAAAAAAAGAAAAAAATGGTTCCTTTTACTACAAATTTTAATATTAATGTAGCTAACATGAATAATAGTGATTTGACTCAAGTCTTAGAAGGCCTTTAGAACTAGTAGATGAAGTTTTGTTATATATAGATGATAGTTCCTTTAACAAATTTGTATTTATGAAGAAGACTATATACAAGCTTAATTATCTTCATCGGATGAAAAAAGAATTCATCTCTAGGGATAATCCTTTAAAGCCTATAATTAACCTAATAACTTTTCTCAACTTAGATTGTGAAAAACATATGTTAGAAATAATTGATGAATGGATAACCATGATTAGATTTAATATTAAATTTAGTGCATACACCCTTATGGGAGACTATGAATTGTGCAAAGCTACAATGGTTGTGTCACGTCTTTCGGCTGTGTAACATGCTCCCATAGAACGATTATTAACTTTCTAACAAAGAAAGTCAATAATTATCCTATATTGGAGATAAAGCTTAAGTATGACTGTTTCTATCTTTAGATATATACAATTCGGTTTTGTTGTCTATCTTTAGTATTTCTCTAAGTTTAGGACTGTTATTCTATGTATAAATATCTGTAACGTTTACCATAGAAAGTAGTTGCTGATATAGTTGTTTCAGATATAACACGGATGTAGATTTTTTTCTGTATTTACTTGAATTTTCTTATATTCATAAAGGTTAGTGAAATTCTTATGGAATTGGTAACACGCGTTTTATAGTGGTTTGACACTAACTCTTAGCTTACGACCATTTCTCCTAAATCTTCCACTTAGGCTTCCATTAATCATAATCAATCTATACAACAAAAGGATTCCTCAATACGAATCATAACCCCAATGTTTTCAGTTTCACGCTCAAACCTTTACAATAATTATAATCTCACAGTAATTAAACTCTCAAATACAAGTTAATGCCCTAAGCATTAATCTCACATCAACCTACAATTATAAAACCCAACACTTAGATTATGAGAATACAATTCAATGAGAGTTTACAATACTAGAATTGCAATAAAACAAGCAAACTTACTTACTATTGAAGTTCAATACTCAAAGGAAGCTTTACTTTATCAAAATAGCCGTTAGAATTTGAATAGAAAGTGTGTGTTCTAAAAATAGAACCGTTATAAAGTGTTTAAATTGAATCTGGAAAGTCATGGATAGTTGTACGAAATCCTGTACACCCGTACCAATTCAAAAACACAAATTCAAACATAATACGAGAGCTTGGTACAGTCGTACCATCCATTGGTATGCCTGTACAGATCTTAATCTATTGACAAGTAAAATTCCTGAGAGCTATGGTACGCTCGTACCACCATTGGTACACCCGTACTAAACCAAATTTCCTCACAAACAAAATTTCCTGAGAGCATCGGTAAGACTGTACCACCTATTGGTACACCCATACCAAACTTAAGGAAACAAAACCAACTTGGTACGATCAGCCGTATGCTTGTACCATATAACACCAAGAATTGGTACGCCCCTATCACACACAGTAAAGTCAATTTGACTTGGTATAGTCAACTGTATGGTCGTACCACATAACAAACATAAGTGGTACGTCCGTACCACACATAGAAAAATTATTTTAAATTGTAAATAACTTAAATTGACTAATATAAAATATACACATCAAAATCCTGGGTCTAACAGCTAGTATAAGTATTACTTATTTATTATTTATTTATATAATTTCAGGATGTGATGATTCAAATACCTTGATATCTCCTTCTATCTCAATTTCTCTTATATCAACACTAGATACAATCCGCTCTAGCTTTACAATCCACTTCTTCACACTAGGAGAAGTACTAGTACCTGCAATTGTCCCTTCATGGGCGACCTCAAGCTCTATTGATCAACCACTAGGGGAAGAAAATTTCATGAGCAACTCCTATACTACCGTAGAGTGTTGTAAGAATTTTTCAAACATCTCAGCTCGAGCTACCACAGCTTGGAGCAAATCCATTTTTGATAATATATCATCAAAAACATTAACTCAAGCTACCACATTCTCAAGTAGTTTCACACGATTCTCAAGTGCCTCAATGTGTTTTTTCTACATTAAAGTTGTTCCACTTATTTTCAAGCTGTATAATTCTTTTTTCCAGCACCTTCATACTCACTTGTCCAACATTCCCTACATAGGTGTTAACAAGTTCAGTCTAGAGTTCCTTCACATGTTTCTCAAGCCCTTCAATGCAAGCTTGTTTTGAAGTCATATCTTTAACCATTAGTGTATTCCTGCACATATCAATCATGGCTTTAATACCAAGCATCACGAGTGTGTCTCCCAATGCTTTTTTAAATCCATCCGTATGGCGCTTGTATCGGATACTACCTCAACAATGAGAAGAGGGGTTAGCTCCCGAGCAAAGGTTGATACTATGCTGGAACATACACACAGTCAAGCACAACATAACCATAGGTAACACATATAACAGGCACAACCTTAATCATAAGCATTATATAAGGGCTACCCACTAGAGTGCAGGCGGATGAGGGAAGATATGAAGAACGAACAATAACAAAGTTATTTTTTTATTCAATAAATGAAATCGATACACGGATTCGATCCCCATGCTCCGTGTGTAGGCAGGGGGATAATCCTACACAATCATACACTGGAGACAGGCTCGATTGAGGCCCATCGCCAGACTAGCTCCCGGGATGGTACCCAAGACTGACTAATCACTCCCCTAAAGAGCATTAGGAGTATAATTGGACCTGATAGGAGGAGACATTAAAGTGTTTTGAGTATCATACCTTGAAATTACATAAATAAATGATAAATAGTAAATACTTATACTGCCCCTTATGAATACAAGAAAACCCAAGCAAATACAGAGAAAAACCTCTCCCCTGACACTGGCGGCTCAAATACAATCAATGGTATTATATCATTGCTTTTGACTTGTGTGTCCATATCCAGGACTTCTTTGATGCTTTTGTTGTTGCTCGTCATTAGAAAATGAAGAGTGCAAACTCATATTAGATCCATCTAGGGTTTACTGTGATGTCTATACGATGAGGTATCAAAAGAGGTTCGTCTTCTAGGTTTATTCTTAAGAACCATTTCAAGATTATGTCAGTACGGAACTATATAAGAGAAGAATAGCTTGAAAGTTTAATAGAACTATCTATAGTGTCAACATGTATACCTTATCGATGCTATTTTCATTACACCTTCATAGTCAAATGTGCTTGATATGGAGTGAGTTATTGAATTAGCAAACTCGATGTGAATTTCTTTCATGTTAGGAAGGTATCATCATTGTGTTATGGAGAGTCATTAAATTCATGCATTATTGATATGTGTGATGCAAACCAATGAGTTATATGAGAATGTTGATACTTAGTAGGTTGATTCATCCCATCATCCTGGTTGGAAGGATCTTCGAGTATTTTAAAAATCATTTTTACTTAAATTAATAAATTAAATAAATCTACATTAAATTGTTAAAGTCAAATAAAAAATGATTAAATATTTAAAGTATTAATTGAATTAATAAATTTAATCATCAAATTCTTAACTATCTTTTTTTTTCAAATGAATTTATGTCATTAAAATATCATTATGTCATTTGAATTAAATAAATATAAAATCTAAATTATTGGAATGAATTTGAGCTAAAAAAAAAGTAAAAAAAAGACAAATAAGAGTAAGACCACACTAATAAACGGCACAATGAGAGGCTGAAACGAAACCAGTCACATCTCCACTACGAAATTTCTTACTAAAACTGAACTTTATTCCTTAGCCTTCACACTTAACTAATTCCTTCCAATCTCTACATTACTATTCATTCCTCTCTTCTACATTACAAAACTTTTTCATCATTTCGATGTGGGTCTTAAAATCGAGTTGAAACTAGAACTAAATTGAAATGATTTGATTTTAACTTGAATGATTTAATTTCCATCTTATTACTTTTCAACAATGTGCGTGTATATCTCTATGTATACACTTTTGTCTTGTCACAGTGAATCACTAGATCCATACAAATTTACATCCTATTCTTATAAGAATTTAAAACTCATAATTACTACAAAACAACAAATAAAACCCATTATTTTTATTACTCACTTACAATTCAATGAGATTATACTCTTAGTATGTTTTATCGAATGTCATAAAAATGGATCATTTGTCCTTTACTTTTGACATTTTTTATACTTAATTTATTAGATCACCAGTAAGATTTGATAATTATCAAATCTATGAACTAATGAATCAAGTACATGTGTGTGTGTATCGACTACGTATTCAAACGAGAAATCTATCTATCGTGAACTTGTATATTATTGACATAATTCAAATTATAATTCATATTTTAGTAATAATTAAATTGATTTGGTAGATAATTAATCAATATAAATGTGATTATAATAATTGACAAATTGGGTGTCTTCATCCACATGGGCAAACATCTTCGCCAGTGATGTTTCAAAACGTTGTCAACATGCGAGACACACTCCTACGATTAACATGCATGTCTCTTTATATGGCCTCTCCATTAACATCAAGATTACACTTGATTTCATGAGGATTTATTTTGGCTGCCTCTGACAAAATAAAACTCACTCTACCAAGTTCTTTTCTGAACAAGACGAATATACCATGTTAACTTATTGTCCCTGATAATATATGATCGGGGGGAACCACATTTCTAATATATAAAGCGGATATATATATCCAATTCATATATATATATAATAGAAAAAAATTTCAAAATAACTAGTAAAAAGGGACAAATTCAGCAATTCATAGACAGGGTGACGAAACAAAGAACATGTATATGTATGTATGTATATATATATATATATATATACAATGAGAGAAATACTCATCTATACAAGACATGTTTTCAATGCATACAGTTGCATATTAACAAATAGAATCTTGTGAAAAACAAGAAAGTCATAAATGAAAAAGGTGTACAAAGAAGCAGCGGGAGGAAATCAACATTGGCGATACTTTTATTCTGACTTCAACTTATTTCAAAGGCACACTAAAGGCTTTACATGGTCAAAGTAATTTCCTACCGCCCCATTTGCTGCCCTCATCCTCCTCTTTCCTCAACTTTTCCCTGAAAGATTAATACATATTGCTCCATTTTATGATAATCATCTGCAATAATTCAATCGATAACAAGTCTACCAGTTTATTATTACTAGCATTTAGAGATTGTGGTAGTGATTAACAAAAAGTAACTTTTTTTATGTTTATTTTTTACCATGTTAGATAGAACAACCAATACGAACATCACTATTTGTAAACACTTTTAGTTTTAAACCACTATGTAAATAACCAACCACGAACAACTAACCCCACAAAAACAATTGACAGTTGCTAAAACAAAGCCCGCATCCCAGAGCTTGTATCATACTTGGTTTCTACGAGACCTATAACTATAGATAAGACAGGCGCTCAAAATTCTTTTACCATCTTCCTTGTTTCTACAATATGAAAAATATGTGCGACTTATTTAACATGGAACTATAACTCTAGACTAAGTCCGAGAAAGATGGCCAATTCATTGATTAACTGATGCACAAAGTAATAGAGTTTGCACACCCCAAAACCAAAGCCCTTCTTTTATTTCCTTGAGCTTTCTGTACTTCTTCTCTCATGCTATAAGAAAAACCTTGCTTGATCATAGAAAATATCATCCTCGAGTCATACTAGTTTACATGATTTTATAGATTCGCCATACCTACCAACTAATAGCAAAATAAGCTACTTAATATAAGTTTGAGGTGAACGAAGAAACACAATCAAGCAGACTGATGAAATATATTTGGCATATGGCAGCTGTGCTTCTTCTTTCTCAATCATGTAAATAAACAATTTTCAATCAACCTCTAACAATTGCATACATAGAAGAAGAAAATTAACGCCAATACCAATTATTTTAGATTAGTAATTGATTATCACCAGCAAATTGTTTTTGATAGTTGATGATGATAATTGATAATATGATTCTCCTGATTGTTTCTAAGACCCAAAGCATAGAGGAGAGAGCGAGACTTAACTGGATGCTTCAAAAATACAGATCAAAATCAGCTCTGAGCACACTCTAGAGGTTGCAAAGTTCCTTCAGTAAATTCATGCATTCGAAACCGCTCCAGAAGTTCAAACGGGCTGCAACTAACATCATAACTATTTGTGAAAACAAAGTCTGTAAAACTGAAAGGGATTTTTCAAACTAACAAGAAATAATCCAATAAACATGTTCGGGCTGCCCAAAAGGAAGTTGAGTTGCAACTAGTATTACTATTGACAGATTCTCTCAATTACATGGTTATAGCAGAAACATATAGATTTTAATTCATTCATACAGTTTTAAAAAAGCCTTCATGTGAAGTGAATACTAAAAATAGATGGATAAGTGAATTGGTGTTTCGACCTAAGGACTGATAACTGGGAAAGCAGATTTAGCAGGTGACAATGGATGGACTCTGGTAAGCAGAGTACTCTAGTGTGATGAAAGTACAGAGACCGAAAAACCTCAGATTTGGAATCATATATGATTGCTGTTATATTATTAACAAATCTTAAGCCAGTTCATGTGTTCATGAAGGGTTATGGGCTAATTACTTCCGTATATAATGAACTTGCAGGAGAAACAAAAGGTAATGGTAAGAGAGAATTTAAAGACTTATACTCTGAATAAAGCATAATTAGGGATTTCTGCTCTTACAGGATAACTTCACGATTATGGCTTAGTCTACGCTGATTGCTTTCCATAACCTCCAGTACATCAGAAGTTTCTGGTCCAACTGATCCTCCAGCTACAGTTGATGGGACAGATGCAGTAGGACTCCAAATCTAGCACCACCTTGGCCAAATTAGGAAACTTTGTCATGACAACTGCATCAAATATAATCATTTTTCACCAACTGACCTTTATTGTGTTATCGATCCCACTTGTTGCCACAACGCAATCATATGGATGGCACTGCACACAGTTTACAACTGTAGATGGAATAAAATAAATCAAAGGGAAGGAGCAGACTACAGAAAATCAATATAAACAACATTCATGTTTAGCAGAATAGATACAGTACCAGCTTCATCTCCATGAAGCATTTTTAGTAGTCTACCAGTTTGTTTTTCCCAAATGAACCATCTACCGTCATCACTGCCACTGGCCACGTACTCTCCTGTAAATCAACTATTAGATAATCATACATTGAAAATTTACATTTGTAAAATGAAGGAATTTAACAACTGGTTTCTTAAGGATAAGAGCCAATCAGCCATGCGTGCATGCAGAATGGGCAAAATGTTGGTACCCATATATGTTAGTCATGGTGGAAAATACCACCAGCTGCATAGAGGCCAGGTAGTAAAGGCTTGTTCTGACTATTCTGTATACTAGCTTAAACTGTAGTCCCAATATGTTTGTCTTAATCTTTGCTTTGGTTTGGCTGTAATGATTGTCAAATTTGGTAGGTATACTAATAGATAAATTTGTCTTGACATCGTAAAATTCTTCTAAGCATTTACGAAAGCATTAAAAACAAAATAATGTTTAATGTTTTGACGCATCTCTTAAACACACTGGTGCCTTGTGCTTACTCTTACTAAGTATCTCTTTGGCAATAACAATCTTAGTAATGACAAATCCCCTAGACAACGAAAATGTTAGAGCAAGGAAATTTACAAATAAAAAATAATTAATTGGATATGTGGCACAAAAAATCTGAAATATACATCAAACAGAAGTCTTCCACACCCTCCAATACTAGCAAACTGGAATAGGAAATAAAAGGTTACGGTAAGTGCCACCAGACTCATTTCTATCCTTGGGTGAGTAACTTATACATGGCCCATGTACACATGGGCAATAGAACGTATATTTCTATCCTTGGTTGAGTATATTCATACATATGTACAATAGAATGTATAACAAAATACCTCTTTCCCCGAGAAAGCTGGCCTGTTTTATATCAGTTCCAACGTTACAGTGGCCAACAAATCTCTGCTTCATATCAATGACTTTCTCTGGCTGCAACATGAAACATGATCATGAGATAACTGGCAGAGAAAAAGAACGAGAATTACTGTCATTCACACTTTTCCTTGAATAGAGATTCAACTGTCCAGACAACAAGTCAATCCAAAGAGACATGCAAGTGAATCTGAATGGCCTTGTAGACTATCAGATTTGACCAAGTAAATCTCATAACAAAAATAACCATCATCTTTCCCAAAACATAATAATGACAACCATGCAAATCCTTTTTTTTTTTAAAAGAAAACGATGATTCATCTCAACATTATGAAATGACTCTGGGATATCTGAACGTTAACCTGATCCGGTGTCCAATCATTTTGTGATGATGGAGGTGACCCACAAGAGCCATTTGTACAGCTTGTTCCTCTACTTGAATCACCTCTTCGATGAATTCTCAAATTTAAACTTCCATGAAGAGTATTGGGTTCAGTATCACGTCCTTCATCTCCTGAAATTGATGTTTCAAAATCCAACTCCAATTCTTCATCATAGTCAGAATCTTCTCTTTCAGTAGGACCATCTTGTGATGCATCACTGGTTGCCTCTGAGCGGTAAAGTATGTCACTTAATGACAATGCTCTTCCACTTCGAGATTCAGACCTTGGACCATCATTGTTCTTGTTGATAGTCTTTTCAGCTTCAGCTGGTCAAGCAAATATGCAATTACATGCGTATGTATAGTCAAAAGTATAAAATTCCTGGCACCTTTAAGTAGAGGAACTTGCCAATCACCCGTTTCCCTAATTCAAGCATTGATAGTAAAACAGAGGGCATGGAATTTAGTTAAAGAAGTAGAGCAGAGTTCCTTAAACAATATTTCAAAGCCATCAATTATAGCCACAACAACTTTCAGAATTGTCTGTTTTGTTAGTTCATATAAGCAAAAGTCTTATTCAAGATATGTTAGCATTTACTAGAAGACACTGGAATTGGTAAAATGATATTAACATTTTTTAACAGTTATTTTGAGCAAAACAGAAAGGTTATGGAGAAGAGCAAAAAAGATAAAATTTCAAAACACATACCTTGAGCAAGATTATTTTTCATTTTTTCCACCCATGCTGCAATTTCAGTATCAGATGGGGCTACACATTGTGCAGCAACAGCAAAATCTAAAGCTTCTTTATGTTTTGCCAGCTGCAAGATGCAAAAGTTAAGAAACTCGCCATAATTTTAGACCAAAAATAATGGGTAGGTCATATAGATGTCATCATGTTCTCAAAAGCCCCTTTATATGGTAATTCCCTAGTAGTCCCCATTGTAAACTTTAGTCAGCCATGCTAAGCAGGTACAACGGAATATTAATTGCCTAGTAGTGGAAAACAGAAACGCATAGACAGTAGAAAATTTAATAGGGAGAGAGAATTTTATCAATAAGAGAATAAGCACATGGCAGGGAAAAATATATATATTAGTAAAAGAAAAAATTTCTGTCAGAAGCGAAGTTATTGTTCAATACTGCTTCTATTGTTTTTGATTGTGAAAATGATATATAAGACATGTGTCTAGACCTATAAATCAACTCAACTAGACCTTGGTCCCAATTTACTAGGATCCAATTACATGGATTCTCAATTTTCACTCCCCATGACTTTAATTAACCCTTTGCTAAGATTTAAAATAGCTAAATTCAACTGAAAAATTCTTCTCTAAGTGTGTGTGTCTAGCTCTTTCCTTGCTTCTTTCACTTAACATAATGCCATGCACTTTTCTAATTAAAAGTATCATATAACTTAAAGAAAGAAAAATGATTTTCAGAACTGTCAAGAAGCATTAGACAATGGCAGGGACACAATCTGGCTACAGGCAATGCAAGTGCATATTCAGCGACACCAGATTGTAATCTTGCAGTGAAATTACCTCTGACAGAGCTTCAGACATGTGATAAAGGGCTCTATAAGAGGAGCTGTCTATTCTGCGAGCATTATAGCAATCTCTTATGGCCATGTGAACATCATTTTTCCACTTGCGCTGGAGTAAGAAAGAGAGACAAAAACAAACAATTAATAGTTGGAATCCTACATATCAAATCAAATAAATGAAACAGTAATCATTCACTTAAACAAAGTTCTTTAGAAACCTTAAGCAACAAGGCTGCACGTGTGCAGAGACAGTCATGCCTAAATGCAGGACTAATATCACGACCATACCAATCCAAAACCTCATTGCATGCTTCAATGCCATAGAAAATATCTGCACCTTCCTCTAAACATTTTTCGGCAAATTGAAGAAGCTTCCTACACTTATAGGGCTGTAAAAACTACATCAGACTAAACAGCCATAGCACCAGACTTTCTCAATACATTAGCATGAAAAGTTTACAAAGAGTATACAAACAAAGAAGGAACCATACCATGGAAGCAACTTTGCTCTTGAAATGAAGAGCGCTCTTAAATAAATCCAGCGGTGTTGGTTGCAATTCTAACCCATTAAGAGTAGGAGCAAAAGCCATCATTTTTGAAGCATCTCCTGCAGTATACTGCACAGAACTTCCTCCGGCTGAACAACAACAGTTTTATTAAATCCTCCAATTTCATATGACCAAACCAACAACGGATAAGGTCACAGGAGCATTAAGAGAAAAAATTTCTAAACAACACATTCATGACAAACAATTCATCTCACAGAAAGGACCCATAAATTAATGCTCTAGGTGATAGCTAAAGCAGTCACCCCAGCTTAAAAGTTAAAACTAATGCAATTTCATTGATTCCCGAAAGAGCAAAACACATGAACTGCCAAAAGAGGCTCCCCTCACAAGGAAAAGTATTATACCGTGATTCACATTCATGAGGTAAACATGCTCTCCACTGTAACTAAGTAAAATCTCATCTCCACTTGGACTAAATGCAACATGAGTTAGGTGCAAACCTGAGCGTCCCTGAAAAGGAAAGGAAAGGAAACTAAGACTGAGTTTCATGGCAATAAATTATTCTTATCTGCAATTCTAACTAGAGCACTTCAACCTATAAATACTTAAGAAATCAGATAATACAACATAACTACTAATGAGTTATAGATACTGAATAAGACCAACAATAAACAAACCTAAAAGGCTATAAACTTGTGAAATGACTTTAAGAATATATATGGACAACATCAAATTCAAATTAAACCTTGATAATCTAAACCATAAAAAAAAAACTGTTACAAAACATGTCACTCTCCCTTTCCTTATTTTTTGTGGCTTATCTGACAAAACATAAAAATAAAATGACAGTGCAAGCTTCAGCAATGGAAAACAGGAAGTAGCAATTCAATAATTAAGTTTGCAACTGACACGTTCAGAAAGATGCATGGGACAAAAATAGCTGACACAAGGTGGTGGTGACATCCTTTTCCGACAGGATGTCAGCGGAGGCAACATCCTTCTATCATATAGACGTGCAAAGGTATCACTGGAAACATAAAAGAGACATATTAGCTGAAACATTAACAACAATAAGGCTGAACAAACTGCAGTATGATCATCAGACTAGCACCTCCCACCAACTAGGAGCAAATGTGGCCGACTGGCACTGATGTCACAAGATTTTAAAGCAAGGGTCTGTTTAGGAGGATCGGCTAGAGACCTCTTTGCTCCACCCCGCAAGTCAAGCTGTCATCAAATACTAGATGAGAAAACAGTTATAAATATGATCAGGATAGAAAGATCATAAAGAGAGTGCTCAAAACCAGCAGAAATCTGATTTTAAAAGAACCTCGAGTTAAGCAAACTTCATAAACATTCTTGCACACAGCAAGCAACCAGCAGAAAATCACATAATAATACTCGAATATCACTTACGAGAATGAATGACACCCATGAATCCTATCACTTTGTAATCGAATGCACTAGATTATAGACTCAAGGTCAGCAATGATAGATCACTCACATGGGAGTAAGCTTCTTTTGTAGAACTGATAGCACTGAACAGAACTCAATGAAGTTTAGGTCAGAGATAGGATAAATTACTGATGCTAGTTTAGTTGGCAAACTAAAAAATTAAGCAACCTACGTAAAAATCTTTCATACAAGGAAAAGCATACAGAAAAATATAAACTCATAACCTGAATTCCATGATTGTAAACATTGGGATTTTGACTATGTTAGAAGGAAACCACAAAGGGTATCAGTTTAATTTTCTCCTTCTCTTTCTAACATTGAAAAGCATGAAATTTTGAACGTCTGTCATGGTTACAGCAACATGCAAGATGCCAGTCATACCTTTTTTTAAAAAAAAGTTATAACTATGCATGGCCAGTCAACACCTCACAAACAGCTTCCCAAGCACGTTAAGCAAAAAGAAAAAAAGATCAATGAAAATGGCAGACCCGAACATGGCTTATACATGCTTATGTACACTTGGATACAATATCAAAGCATAGATAGTGTAGAAATTCCGTATTTATATAAACTCACTAGAATATTACGACACTCCTGGGGAGAAGATCCTGCTTGTGGACAAGAAGTACCCTCCCGACGATCATGCTGTCTCAGTGTCCCATCTTCACTTGCACTCCAGACCACATTTGGGTTCCCAGCTTCAACCTGCAAATTGACAGAATGCAGATGGAAGCTGTCAAAAGCAAGTAAACAATTATATGTATTTGATGGTGTCAATGTTATCTCTGTTAGTCCTCTGTCCAACAGCTTATTACCGCAAGTTTTTTTACTCTTTTAGTGTGACATTGATACAATGCCATGGGAGCAACGGCATTGTCATCAGGCCCTCTTCCACTCAAGTGAGACAAATTAAACAAACGAACCTGGTGAGAAGACAAAAGAAAAGAAACATGAATTAAACCTAATGCAGATAGCATCCACTTATAAATTCAAATTTATCAGAAAATTACTTCAGCATCTCCAGCTCCTGAAACCACAAGCTCATTAGATGTTTCAGGAACAAATTTTGTACAGAAAATGTTTGCACTGTGCCCAGTATCTATAGAATGCAGAAGCTTCCGGCCACTGTAGCTCCATAGGTTCATCTGTAAAAAGATGATGCATTAACAATATTCTTTGTCTCCATATTTGAGCCTCTGCATTTGGATGCAGACACACGTAATCATAAGCATGCCGTACATATGCTTAACGCATCCAGGTCAGAATATTATTAATTCAAAATTCTAGGAAAACACATTCTTCAATCAGTTTTTCCTGATCAAGTGTAAGTGTTGGCAGCGTTATCAGATGAAAGAAACTGGAAATAAGAGGCATGCCTCTCTCCATTCACGCACACAAATGCACTTATGAACAGCAAAGGTGTACTTGTGAACAGAACTGAAAAATGTGGTGTAAAGTACAGAAGAGAAAAGGTAGTACATATCATCCCAAAGTAGGAACAAGGAATTCAAGTTTCCACATGGAAGCAGTTGAAAATTACACTAATAAGTAAAAAAGTAATAACTTAACCCATACAACAATAAGAAAATTTGATTTAAAATTGGAATTTACCCAGGATACTAATGATCCAAGGTAGAATAAGAATCCATAGTTTCAAATGTCACAAACAAAAAACCAAATTGGACCAGCAGCAGGAATCTTTAACTTCCACATGCCAAAACATTTCGGCACTGATCTATATTATGAGAACATAGGGGATGTAAATTGCAGTTTATCCAACGTAAAAGACATCTAACATGCACATTTTACTTTATGAAAACAATTTTTTTGCCTCCTTTTATGCTTAGGTTATAAAATTTTATATTATCATACCCGAGTATCATCCGATCCAGAAATCAGGAGTGAACCTGTAGAATTCCAAGCTATAGAATTGACACAACCCTGATGTCCCTGTCAGGAAAAAGAAAAAAGCAAGAAGGCTTGAGATAACAATTCAACTGAAATTAGAAAAAAAATGGATGATACACTTATGAAATAGTTTTGCAGCATCGAACAAAGAAATAATCAGTACCGAACAAATAGATAAATTGATCATGGATCATGAGTCATGAGATATATATATGTATAAAAACACGATATTTGTACCAACCAATGTATGCCAATGACCTGACCGACTTCAGCAGACATTTCTGAAATTCACTGAATGCTTTGGGTGCAATATGCGACAAATGATTTCAAAAGAAAGATATAACAGTGCAAATATACAAACCTCCAATTCCCTTTCCTGAGAAAGTCTTCGTATCAATGACGAATGCATTTGTAAACTGTGACTGACATCCTACACGAAGAACAAACTATCAATGGTAAAACTATAAATAATCGGATAGATAACAGCGAGAGGTCTTCTTTTCCAACGAATAATCTTCAATTCCAAAGCCAAATAATCATTTCCACGATTAATTTCCATCAAACAACAAGCATGTATGCTCACGGAAGCACAACACTGCAGCTAAACTACTCAATAATTAATTTCAATCAAGTAATCCAAAAATTAAACCTGAAATCGCCATTAAAAAACCTAGAAACTCCTAAACAAAACCAAACAATAGAAAAAACGACACAAACAATAGAGAGAGCATTTAAATTAGATAGTAAGCAAGCAAAAAAAAAAAAAAAAAACAGGAAGGTAACAAAGCAACAATTAAAAAGTCAGAGAAAATACATGACGAGCATCGAAGTATCTGGTTTCGAGCAAATTGTAGATGTTGCCGTCGTGAAAACCACAGGTATCCATAGCGCTTTAATCGTTGAATTAGGAAATTCAAACCCTAACTCTGATCGCAACTTAATAATTGATCGATCGCTCGAAACAAAATACACTGTAATCGGTTTATGTATGTATGTTCTACTTTGCTGTAGACTGTAGTGGCACTATCTTGTTTTGCACATCCAAAAAAGGAATACTAATAATTTAAAATAATAATTGAAAATGAGAGTTTGCTTTTATTTTTGGCATTTTTTCAAATTTATAAAGTACTTTTAAGTTTGAAACTCATATATAATATTATTTAAATTAATAAATACTATTTTAATTATTAATTTTATATATTAAATGAAAAAAATAATTTCAGATAAAATTGAATTTATAATAATGATATGTATGAAAGAAATAAAAATAATTGAAAATAAACTATAAATTATAATAAATTATGATGAATATAAAAGATTTAATTCATATAACATTATTATTTATTATAATATTATTAAATATATTTTTTTATATAATTTTTTTATAATATATTCAGAAGAATTAAAAAGTTTATAAATCATAAATTAAAAAATTAAACAATAAAGATATATTAAATTTAGAAAAAGATTATAAATAGTGAAAGAAAAAATAAAAATTAATGAGAAGTTTTAATTATTAATTTTAGAGTTAAAAATAATATAATTAATTTTTAAATTAAAAAATAATAATAGGATCATTGGAATTAGACATAATTTACTTGATGCCAGTATGAAATGGAACCATGATCATGGCCCAATTACAATGAAGCCCATTTTGGACTCTTTAGCATGTCCAAAATCACCCATTAAGTTGGGGATTTTTTCCAAAATATTTTTAAAAATTTTTAAATATAATAAATTCTTTTTAAATAATTTGTAAGAATAGTGTTTTAAATATTTTATATAGATTTATTTTAAATTTATTTTAATATGTAAAAAGATTTATTTTACATTTATTTATTTCAGATTTCATTGAAATAAAAATCTATTATTTTAAAAATATTTATAAAAATATGTTATTTTTATAATAAATTCATTGTTTTTATAAAATTATAAAAAAAATATATGTCATCATCATAAAACATAAAACATAATGTAAAAATCATAATTTTTGCAAAATATTTTGCAAAATATTCTTTAAAGTTGATAGTTAAAAAAATTTTACAGAAATGAGATTTACCACATAAAATTATAGATTTATTGATAATATAATAAAATATATCAATTTTTATTAAATATTAAACATATATCAATTTTATATTGATATATTAATTGATAAATAATTATTATTAACTGTCAATATATAAATAATAATCAATACATATTTAACATTTGAATAAAAATTAATATATACAATTATATTATTGAGGATACCATGAATCTTATATGATGAATATAATATGTGAAAAGAATTTTGAATATCAACTTTTAAATTAAGTAATATTTATAAAAAATAATATTATTATTTACAAAAAATAATAGTATATTATCATATGAATAAGAATTTTATTTATAAAAATAACATATTCATAAAATAAAAATAACAAAGAGATTTTCTTGTAATTAAAATTGACAATAATTCCAAGTGACAATGATTATTATAACTTGAAAATTGAAAATTGAAATTGTTTGATTATCATATTAAACAACTAATTATTAATTTATAAATGACTAAAAAGCTTGGATTGTCTTCCATGAAAACATCATGGAAGAAGACATGCAAACCTCCGAACTCCCACACATGTTATGGCGCCGCGTAATTTTTAATTCAAATCAAGAAACCTACAAATAATAAGAAATATCATTATTTTACTTTTCAACTTGGATTTTTATATTTTTTATATAATTATTTTTAAGATTTTATATACTTTTACATCAAATGCTTCTTAAAAATATTTATACAATTAAATTACAATATCATAAATAAAATAAATCTTAAATTTATAATTAAATTTACTT
>CANYBF011091118.1:0-11658 GCA_948192965.1 Dalechampia spathulata
GCTCCGGTTTTGATTTTACCTACACCGGGGAAAGCCTTTACCATTTATAGTGATGCTTCACTTAACGGTTTAGGATGTGTTCTGATGCAGGATCGGACCGTGATTGCATATGCCTCACGATAATTGAAACTGCATAAGAAAAACTACCTGACACATGACTTAGAGTTGGCAGCCATCATGCTTGCATTGAAGATTTACCGATACTATTTATATGGGGAATTATGTTACATGTATACTGATCATAAGAGCCTGAAGTATCTGGGTACATAGAAGGAGTTAAATTTGAGGCAACGACGCTGGCTGGAATTGATTAAAGAGTATGACTGCGTAATTGATTATCATCCGGGCAAGGCTAATTTGGTAGCAAATGCATTGAGTCGTAAGTTGTTCATCAAACTGAGATAGTTACCTTTGATATTGCTATCGGAGATGCGACAGTTATGTGCTACGTTGACAGTGTAACCCGAATGTTTTCTAGCACAGTTACAATTGCAAGTCAAGCCTGTGTTGACAGAGCAGATTCAGTGAAGTGCTATGGATGATGGAGAATATCAAAAGTAGGTACAGCAGATTCAAGTAGGTAAGACCGTACTTTTTATAGTAGATAGTGATGGGAACCTGCGATATGGAACTCGACTGTATATTCCCGTAGATCGAGAGCTAAAGAAATAGATACTAGAGGAAGCCCATAATTCTACGTATGCCTATCATCCGGGGAGTACTAAAATGTATAGAGATCTGAAATAGTATTATTGGTGGGTTGGGATGAGAATTGAAATAGTGGATTATGTAGCTAAATGTTTAGTTTGCTAATGCATCAAAGTTGAACATCAAGTACCAGTGGGATTACTTAGTCCGTTACCACTTCCAGAATGGAAATGGGACCGTATTACTATGGATTTTGTTACAGGGTTACCAATGACGCAAACCAAGCATGATGCAGTATGGGTAATAGTGGATAGATTGACAAAGATAGCCCATTTCTTACCTGTACGTATGGACTACAGTTTAGAGAGGTTGGCGAGCTTGTACATAGATGAGATTGTATGGTTACATGGGGTTCCATCCTCTATTGTGTCAGACAGAGATCCACAATTTATGTCACGTTTCTGGGGTGTATTTCAGAGAACTTTGGGTACACAAGTTCAGTTTAGTACCGCTTTTCATCCTCAAACCGATGGGCAATCAGAGAGAGTGATACAGATTTAGGAGGATATATTACAAGCATGCATGATGGAATGAGAAGGTAGTTGGGATCGATATATACCCTTAGTTGAGTTTGCCTACAACAGTTATCAGACCAGTATACAAATGGCAACGTATGAAGCACTATATGGTCGACGATGTCGGGCATCGTTACACTGGGATGAGGTAGGTGAACAAAGGTTGATTGGTCCTGAATTAATTCAACAAGTTGAAGAACAGGTACGACTGATAAAGAGTAGGTTGAAAGTCGCATCCGACAGACATAAGTCCTATGTGAATTTGAGATGACGCGACATAGAATATGGTGTCGGTGAGAAAGTTTTTCTCAAGGTGTCTCCATGGAAAAGGATTATGTGATTTGGGCAGAAGGGTAAGTTAGGTCCTAGATTTATTGGCTCATATGAAATTCTAGAATGGATTAGACCATTAACTTACCGACTAGCTCTACCACCGGAATTGGATCATATCCACAATGTATTTCATGTGTCGATGTTACAATGTTACCACTCAGATCCTTCTCATGTTATTCCGGTTGAAGCAATAGAGGTACAATCAGATTTGACTTACAATGAAGAGCCGATACAGCTATTGGCCCAAGAGATGAAACAGTTACAGAACAAATAGATACCATTGGTGAAAGTCCTATGGAATCACCATACCAAACAAGATGCGACTTGGGAACGGGAGTCCGTAATGAGGGAGCAGTATCCCCACCTTTTTACTAGTAAGTTATTAAGAATTTTGAGGATGAAATTTCTTTTAAGGGGAGAGAGTTGTCATATCCATGTTAGAGACCCTAGGAGTTTTGCATTAAATGTGTGTGTATGTGTTAGATGAATGGTAGGATTGAGGTATTCGATGATATATGGATTCTTGTGTATTGTGATATATGTATCTATGTCCTCGTGTGTTATGATTTGTGTATATCTGTTTTATTGGTGTTGTTGTCACCTTATTGAGGAGCATGTCTTCTTGGTTGGATGAGGGACAGCCATTATGGTTGTTTAGGGATGTGTTGAAAGTGTTGTTAGGTGTGGCATAGGTTTTGGCGCATGTATTGTGGGGGATTAGGCTTTGATTTAGTCATAGCCTAATTTTTAAGTAGTGGTACGGCCGTACAGGACTCTGTACGGGCATACCAAACAGGGGAATGATCGTACGGGCATACCAAAGGTTAGTTTGGCCGTACGTGACCTCACAGGAATTTAGGTTTGTCAGGTAGAATGTGGACGTACGGGCGTACCGAATGGGGTACGGGCGTACCGTCCCTCGCAGGAAATTATGCTTGTCAAGAGTTTTCATTCAGTACGGGCATACCATGATCCGTATAGCCATACGCGACTTAAGTTTGATGAGTCAAAGGATAAGTATGAAGGGTTCTTTCATTTCTTATCAGTTCTAAACTCTTCTAAACCCTCGTAAACCCTTATTATCAGCTGGGGAAAGAGTGCTTAGTGGTTTTTGACGTGTGAGGACTAAGAATTTAGCTTGGTGATCGGTAGAGATGAGATTTCAAGCTTACGTGAGAAGGAACTTGATTCCAAGTTTGTGCTAGTTTTGTGTGTTTTGTTATGCTTGGCTTATTTCCATGCCTCGAGACTTACGTTGATGTTTATGTTTGTTATGCTTGAGTTGAT
This sequence comes from Dalechampia spathulata, assembly GCA_948192965.1. Taxonomy (NCBI): domain Eukaryota; kingdom Viridiplantae; phylum Streptophyta; class Magnoliopsida; order Malpighiales; family Euphorbiaceae; genus Dalechampia; species Dalechampia spathulata. The sequence goes on from CANYBF011091118.1 coordinate 2,844, forward strand.
GTTTTTCCTTGCTTTCTCATGGAGATAATGTAGGATCTTTTATGGTATGTGGTATAATGGCATGTGATGTATTTGTGGCATGCATGGTGATGAAGGAAGAATGGAAAAGAGAGAAAAGAAAGCGATTAACGAGGGTAGAGCTCAGCTCTGGGCATACTGGGTCAAATATGCTTATGGGATTCCTTTAAGGAATTGGTTAGAGGAATAACCTCCCAAAAGGGGGATGAGTCTTGAGACCTACCGTAGGGAAAAAGGTGCAGGGCACCTTATAAATATGTGACCTCCTTCGGGAGATGAGTACCGGTACCTATCGGGATCCAGTATGTGTGAAAGGAATATGCATAAATATCATAAAACAAGAGTGGATGGAAAATGAGAACGAGGGAGAATGCATGCATAGTTGCATTCCTAATTCAGGCTCGAGAAACATATACTATGATCATGATGTTATGCTATTGATGGTTGATACATTGCTATGTGATTAATGAATTGGCGGTATTACATGATGAGTCTGTTTATATATGTTCACTAACACCACTGAGTTTATCTCAGCGTTTGTCATTTGATGAACGTAGGTTCAGAGTCTTCTGGTGAGCGAGTAGAGAAGGAATAGAGGTCGTCAGCAGAGATAGATGGATCTCGAAGTGGTACTGGACCTTGAAGCACACTCCGGTCCCTTTTTGCTTATAGCTTTGTAGTCATAGAGGCAGTAGTTGTCCCGTATTTTGGTGTTGATGATGTACAGAGTGGATATTTCTGTTTGCCATGCACAGTTCTTATTATTATTGAATGACATATAGTTTTAGTTTATTACTTAGCATTGTGAATGTATGCTTGGATGTCCAGGGTTATTGGTTTATTGTCCACACCATCTACAGGGACGTGCCCCCATACGGCGTGTTTGTAGTGTATCCCTTGTAGTATGGGCAACGACTTTCTCTTGGGAGTCGCTGTTCATGCTACAAGAGCATGTCGCTCTAGGTATGGGCTGGGTGTGACAAATTCCCTCTTATTTTCTTATAATCTTCACCATCATTTTCTATTCTCCTCCTCCTTCTTCATCTTTTTCCTTTTGTTTCTCTTATATTTTTCTTCTTCTTTTTCTTATATTCGTCTTCTTCTTATGATTCTTCTTCTCCTCCTCCTCCTCCTTTATCCTCTATTTTTCTAATTTAATTTTGTTATTAAATTTTTTCAATTTTTTATTATATGATTTGATTGTATGTTTTTATTTTTCTAATATTTTTTATTGAATTTATTATTATTTATTTGATTTTATTTCATAATAAATATATATCATGTAATATGATATATATTGGTATTCCATCTAGTATTTATCACAATATAGCTTATGATATATATATTTACCATTTATATCTATATGATATATTTTTTTATAGTATATATGATATGTATTGATAAATAAAATATATCATATATATTTATGAACATTTTTACGAGGAAAAAGTAAATCAACAAATAACAATAAAAAATAAGAAAAATGTAAGAAAATTTAAAAAAAGTACAATCAAATAAAAAAATTATAAATAGTAAAAAAAGAAGAATATAAAGAAGAACATTAATATGATGAAATAGAAGGGAAAAAATAGCTAAAAGAAAAAATATAAAAATTAAATTAGAAAATATAATATTGTAATTCATATAATAAAAAAAACAAAAAATTAAATAAAAAATTAATGTGAGATAATTTTCAAATTAATATAGAAAATGGCATGCAATACAATTATCCTGTTATAATCTTAATTTTTGCTTTATCAAATTATATCTTTTTTTTTATTTTTAAATGTTTTCATGGATTCTGTTTACTTTTCTTTTTGTCTAGTATTTGGATACTTTCAGCATCATCAATTTAATTGTTTATACATGATATATTTAGTATAGAAATTCTTATTTTCTAATAATTTTGAGAAATAATGATTTAAAATTACATGAAAATATATTTATTTAATAATTTAAAATTTTGACAATATTTTACTTTTAGTTAAACAATATTATATTTAAAGAAGTGTTTAATAATTTAAGAAAGAAAATATTGAATGTTGTTTTTTAAAGAATTTATTTTGTTTCTATTGTACTTTTTGATTGTTATTCAATCTATTACAAAAAAAAAATGAATAATTGTTACATGTTCTCATTTTTATAAATGAAATAAGGAGCAACTATCTTTTTGATGGTTAAAATCAAACATAATAGAGATGATAATCTTTACTCTATCTTAAATATATAATTTATTTTAGGGTTAATTTGCTAAATAACATATTTGAGAATATAATTGAAGGAATCTATTAGAAAATTATAATTTGTTAAGAATATAGTATATTTAGTTAAACTTAAAAAATAAATTCCCAAAATACCTTTAAAAATTTCAAATTCTGCCCAAAAAAAAAATCTTAACAAATACCTTCCTCCCTAACTAACTAAAATATTACACTTTTAAAGAAATAAAATTGAAAAGAAACAAAATCTATCATCATCACCATTACTATCATCATCACCACTACTAACTACTAGAATCCAACCAAACAACCATATTAAAAAGCACAATAAAAACATAAAACATAACAATTTAAAAAATAATAAATTTCAAACAAAATACTCAAAAAAATATATAAATTGCTATAAATAATATATCTTTAATTGTGACAATTTATTATTTATTTTGATATATTTTCTATTGTTTAATTTTGTAAAAAATTTAGTACTGTAAAATTTGATAAATATACTTATATATCATATTTATTAATTGATAGATATAACAAATATTTATCTACCTTATAATATGTATGGTAAATATGATAAATATCTATCATATGTATACCATGTATACTATATGGAAGATACGATAAATAAATTTAATTATCATATATATCATAAGGTAGATAAATTTATTTACCATATGTATCATATGATAGATATGGTAGATAAATATATTTAGGCATAATACATCTATTGTCAATTGAACTTCACATATTTTCATTTTTGCCCTTTCTACTTCAACTTTTTTTATTTTAATGCCTCAACATGCTTATTTATATACTTTAAACACTTGAACTTATCATAAATTTTTGATTTGTCCTATTAACTTTAGTTTTTACCATTTAAACACCTCAATTTTACTTATGTTATACATTTAATTTTTATAAAAAAATAAAAAAATTCTAAAGCTTAAAAATGATTAAATATGATATATATATTACATTTACCTTAAATGAAAAATAAATTAACACTAACTAGTATTTAAAAGTACATGAATAAACAAGTTGAGATATTAAAATGAAACAAGTCAAAGTATAAGAGATAAAATGAAAAAATCTATCAAGTTTAAGAGGCCATAATTGATAAAAACATTTTGCCAACAATCTCTCCCTCAACAATTACTCCCGCTAGGAATCGAACCCATGATCTTGGCTCTAATACCAGTTGTAGAACCTCAATCGCTACCAACTTTCCCAAAACTAATTTACCTTAGGAAATGCGCAAACCTTAACCTTATAGTGCCTTCAATGCATACAAGTGCCCATGACATTCAACTATGACTTGACTCATAACTCTGTCATAGGACAATTAATGCAAACACCTTACCATAAAATATATTTTGAGTAACCACTAAATTATAATGGTTGTTTAAAATTGAATGCTAAATTTTAATTTTTTTCTTATGGGTCACTATATTTCTATTTTGTTTCATCAGCAGGTTATCCATAAAATTTTGATTAAATTTTTTGATATGGCACTGACCACTACAAGAAAAAATAGATTTTGAGATGAAATTAGCGACATATAAAGGTCCATCATAAAAAAGGAGAGGAAAATGAGATAGGAAGGAGATGAAGATGAAAATTGGTGATGGAAAGAATATTTATTGCTATAAACATAAAGCAACACAATTGGAGATGGGGTCATCGCCACGTTAGGGAGAGATATTCTTGGTCACAAAATCCATTGCTAAATTGAGACAAATGTGGCATTTATCTTAAATTTCATCACTATTTAGCGACGAAATTAATTCTGTCGGTCATTTTGTCACTATTTTTCCTACTTTTAAATAAGGAATATGAAATTAATTATTATAAAAGTTAATACATTACTACTCCTAATATTATTAGTATTAATATTATTAATAATACAAATACTATTAATATAATATGATTTCAAATTATTATATTATAATAATATAATAAAAATAGTATATAAAAGAAATATAGTGTAAAAGAGGAAGATGTTCATGAACCATGCATTGGACTAAATCACATCAAGGAGCAAGCAGCAATCAAAGGCACAAACTACAATAACTCTTGAACCTGATGATGAGTAAAAGTGTTCGACCAGGTGGATGAAGTCACATATTCGTCAAAGTTGCTACAATGAGAGTGGAATCGGAAGTTCCTTAGTCATTTAATGATGTCTATAGCATGCAGACAACAAGGTTAATGGTTGTTGATAGCATACTTCAATCAATGTTACAAGTATGCAAGTCAACAGTCTCAACAGTAAAGACCAGCTTATCAATACAAGTGGTCATGACTCAAGAAGTTGAAGGTAAAGGAGTACTTCATCGAACCTCCTGGCAATTGAACTTGAGATTATGATTTCTTTTTCAAATTATAGTTGATGGGGTTGTCAATCGTTTGAGTGGAGGAGAGTGTCAAGAGGAGGTTTTTCTTACTCAAAGGGGAGTGATTAATCAGCCTTGGGTGGTGTTTGAGAGCTAGGCATGATGACAAGCACTAACTAACCTTATCTTTAATATAGGATATTTCCCTTGCCTACACATGGAATAGGATAATCAAATTAATGTATGTAACATATTCATCAATGAGATAAGTAGCCAAATTTGTTCAATCTTTATGCTCTACATTCTTATTTCATTGTACCTTTCTCTTGTATGGTGTTATGCTATCATAAAAACTCATCATGCTTATATGTGAAGCTTGTTATGTTCATGAATAGGTTTTATTAGGTTACACAAGCATTGCACGTGTCCTTATTGAGAGCTAAGATCCATACCCATAATAGCAGTAACTTACTTAAGATAACATCTAACAATTTTTTACGATTTATAATCAAATAAAAAATAAATCAAAAATTTTTTCCTTTTCTTTGATCTATAAAAGAAGAAGAAAAATAATAAGAAGGAGGAGGATGAGCAATTAGGAGGAAGAAAAAGAAAAAGAAAAAGAAAAAGAAGAAGAAGAAAGAGAAGGAAAAATAAATGGGTAAGAGAAAAAGATGATGAAGCAGAAAGAGAAGAAGAAGGAAGAGAAGAAAATGAGAAATAAAAAAGAAAAAAAATGAAATATAAAAAAGGTAAAAATGTAATTACATAAAATAAATTCAAACTCACAAATATCAAACTTAATTTATGTCACATCCTACATTTAGTGGTTTATTGTGCATTCATAAAGTGATGTTATGTTGTGTTTTCTGTGTTACTGTTGTGATAATGATATGAAATTATGATTATGGTGATAAGCTAATGATAAAAATTGAGTTTAAATCTTAAAAGAAGATATTGAAAGTTTTGCTGCAACCCCTAAAATAGATTTTAAACGGCACTAAAACGCGGAATCTGAGTTATATACAGTGAATTTGATTGAATGGTTTTGACCATTGTGCTTGTATTAACTTAAATTAGATATATGTACATTTTTGAAATTTTTGGATTTAAAATTTATTTATAACGTCAAAATTAAGTCATACTTATTTAAGCGAAGATTTTGAGGTGATATTAAGGAATTAGGACATGTAAAGTAAGAATGAATATGGAATTCATAAATTGTATAATTAATATTAATTAAGGGTAGTATAATGCTAATTTTAATTTTCAATTATATGACATGATGATGTCATTAATTTGAGGTGATGATGTCATAAAAAATAACCATAATAAATATATATAAAATGATAAGGAAATTAGTGATATGAAGTTAATCAATAGATAAATAAAAGAAATTAGACTATATTTTAATTAGAATAAGTAATAGGAGTGGAATATGGAAAAGTCATTTGGGGAATTAAAAATATAAATATATATAGGTGATGGAAGTGGATAGTATTGGGTGGAGGATGGAATTGATTTAAAGAAATGTATTTAGGAATTAAGGGGAGTAGAAATATACATTTAGCATAGGATTGGCGGGGATTTAATACAAAATTCTCATGTTTATACGTATGGTATAATAAAGGGAGGGGTAATAATGTCTTTTTACGTGTAGTATAGGGTTTGAAATATCCAAAGGATACTCTACTGACCCATTTTCCTTCTCAGCCCTCATCCCCTCTCCAATACATCCAAATGCTTCCCTTTCCTTCCCTTATCTTCATATGGCTGAACATCATCTTCCTCATCCATTCATTTACTTTCTTTTCTTTCCTTTTCTTATCTTTATTGCCATCTTCTTCCTTTCTTCTTTAAAGCAACTGACACCTTCTTTAATTTGATTTCAATTTTTTTTTTGGCTTAATGATCTACATGAAAGGTACGTGTTGGGGGTTAAAATTCAAGCCAAACTCTCTTTGCTTTTCTTGTTTTTAAAAAGGGATAGAAGTGTTACTCTTGAAAACGCTCAAAGATGTTCTTTTATTCTTCTACTGTTGGCAAATATTTGTGGGTTTCAAAATACGATGTGGTGTTTTAAATTAGTTTGGTTGAGTCTTGTTTTCCTTCTCATTTATAAGAGAAGGAACCGAAGCTAGTCTATTAAAGGAGCTGAAGGTTTTAGTTCATTTTTTTTGTATCGGTTTTGATTCGCACCTTACAGCAAGATATCTTTATATACAGCAAGGTTTGGCTTATAAATTTCTTTTGTTTTCTTGTTTTTCTTGCTGACTGAAACTCACTTCTATAATCTATACGGTTTTAAGCAAAAATTTCTTCAAATATGTTCCTTTCATCAAAACCGTAGCCTGTCTTCTCATGAATCCATATGTTTCCTTCGATTCTAACTGGTTTGTTTTTTTGTGCGTGTTGATGAAGGGATAAGTAGACAAAAAGGGAGCTGATTCATGAGGATCATTATAAATATAGGCTTAGATCGAATGGATGACATGTTGAGGGGCAATTTTGATTTGGTTTGTTAAGATGAGAAGGAGTTAGCTAGTAAGCATTAGTTGTACATAGGTTTAGAACTTGCTGCTGAGTTTTTGTGTTGTTTGGCCAAATGATATCTTGCTTATTAGAATATTTTTGTGGTTGGTATTTTGGTAGTTTGAATTATTAAGACTATATATGCGTATGAATGAAGTGCTAATTGGATGGTTTAGTTCGTTTTCTTGATCCACCAAATCTTTGCAAGGAAAATTATATCTAGAGGGTAAGGTTTCAACGTTTTTATTAAGAACATTATTAATATTGAAAGGTAAAAGGTTAAGGATATAATCCGTGATTTTTGTAAGCAAACATCTTTATTGTTAGTTTGTATAAGTTGCGGTTTTTACGGTTTATATAAAGGATGATTTTAAATAAGCTTACTTTCATTCATTTATTTAGTTTAAATAACTAAAGGAACTTTGAAGTTATATAAAAAAAAGAATTGGCATAAGTAAAAAGAAGTCTAGGTGAATTCTTTTGGACAAGCTTTAATCTATAGAAATTATAAAACAATGAAATCTTGTGTTGTTGTTTTAAAAATAAAATAACATGCATGTTGGTTTGGTTAAAATAAATGACATAAGTTTTACAGTATAGTTAAGAGTATGGTGAAATTATAAATTTAGGATTTTAAGGGATTATGAATTTGATATATATATATACGTATAAGAGGTTTATTGAGGTAAGTTATGAAGGAATGTAATGATAGTAAATAAATATGTAACAATAATAAAGTATATTGATTAAGAAAACTATATATAAATATGAAAATGAATTTATTTTAGATTAAGGTGTTTGTTTTTAGGATAAGAAAATGATAACTACTTTTGATAATTTTAATATTAATTATGATACTATAATGTTTTGTTTTTAAGCAAATAAATAATGGAATTAAAATAATCTAAGGTTATAAACCCATAAAATGTTATTACTGAGTTTTCAAAATAAATAAATATTAAGATTGGATTTTAATAAGGTTTTTGTTATATTAAATAAAATATTTTTGTGTTAGGCTATGATTATTCGAAATACATGACGTTAAAAAGAGTTAAATATTTTTGAGAATAATAAAGTTTTCTGTAGTATTAATTTATTTAATAATTAGTAGAAAGAATAATAAGAATATTAAAAGTGAGTTTATGGAGATAATTATAGAATCAATTTTAGATTATTATGCAATTCTTTATTAACGACATGATAGGATATACGTTATAATATTAAATGGGTATTTAGCTACTAAAGAAGCAGTTTTGAAATATGTTTGTTTGTTTTCAGGCACTTTATATAATGAAAAGGTAAAGTAAAAATTGAAACTTTAATTCAAGTTAAAATATAGTGATAATAGTTTTAGGGAATTAGATGAATTATGAATGCTATTGATTTACGCTATAATTAGAAATATAAGAAGAATAAAATATGAATTTAATTTCTAATAAAAGATTAATATTGATTGTGAAATAGGTAAATCAGTGAAAAATATTCATGTATCACCGAAGGATATTAACAAAGGGAAGGACATACCAGGTTTGTGCTAGAATGTTTAAAGTCCTCGATCATTAAATGATCAAAGAGACAAAGGTTTGGTAATGCAATAGCATTACAACAATTTAATTTATTTATGCATTTCATATATATCATAAACATAAAACATTTAACATAAACATGGCAAAGCATGACATGGCGACATAAGGAGAAAATGAATAT
>CANYBF011091205.1:0-19763 GCA_948192965.1 Dalechampia spathulata
TTTTCTCAATTCACTGTTTAATGTTCTTTTCCTTTTGTCGAACTTGATCTGAAAAATGGATTGGAGGAACAGGTCCAAGAAGTTTAGCTACATATATATATAGCCATGGTCAACTTCTTTTTTGGATTATTACTGGTAAGATTATTAAAATAAATTAGGGTTATCATTTATACAAAGCATTGGTTGTTTGTTAGGTAACATGTGCTAAAACCAACCGGTCAACCTTGTAAATTAACTTCTCCTTTAGAATTATGTTTCCCGGAAAATTGGACGCTTTGGAGCTTCGATTTATGATTACTTCTGGCTATTTTTTATTTACTCAAATTTTTTTTTTATTTTGGGTGATTAAAAATATGTATATTTTTTGAATATTTTACAAGTTTGATTTATATATATTTTTTATTGATTTTGAATAAATTTATATCTTTCTGACTTTAAATTTTGTATTATTTAGTAAAATTACTATTCAAAACAAACAATTTTGACATGAAAAGGAGTTGGCGACTTTTCTGAGATGCTGTTTTACGTTATTTTCTTTTAGGAAGAAGTCTTTTTCTTTCGTAGAAAAGAAAGAAAGCAAGAAACAAGAACATTCTTTTCCATTGAGTTGAGAGGTCTCTTCGGGATTGCTGTTTTGTTTTGTTTTTTTTAACATAAAAAATTATACAACTTCATTATTTAATCAATTCAATACCAGAGATCTCCATAAAAGAACCAACTTATATACACCTTGCTAACTTATACAATGAATACAAGATAGTAACTCCATCAAAAGTGAAATCTTCAAGATATTATATATAATCACAGGGTTACTTTTAAAATACAAGAATCATCGCATATGTAGTGAAAAATAAAATCTGAACTTGATATAAATCATAAACATTAACAAGAATAAAAACATGATATTGATGAGTTTTCTTTGTATATTTATTTTAAAATGTGAATAGCATGATATTAACGTTTCATATGAATTATGATGCAAGTGCACAGTAAACTCTATTGTCGGTGTATATATTCGGACCATTACCAGATAGCTTTGGTCCAAAGCATGTAACGTTGTCATCTCAATTATCAGCTATGGATTTTCATCTTCATAGAATGAACATATTTAACTAACTTTCTAGCATTTTATTCATTTCATTTTTATTTTATTATCGTTTTGTTCTCTTATTGAAGCCTAATTATAAAGGAAATTTTCAAAACTATCACTATTTTTATAAAATATTCTAAAATAATTTGAAATTATGGTAAACAAAAATGTTGTAATTTCTCCGTTATAATATGGACATAGGCATCTGGGTTCTGTTTTTTGTGGGCCTTGTCTAAAGCCCACGAAGCCTATAATTGTTTACTCTTCTCCCTGGACGTGTCTAACGCATACACACATCAAATATTCAACGGATTTAATTTCAAAGTCAGCAGTCGGTTCAATGATCAAATTGATTTTCTTCGTAGCTAAGGACTGCAATGCATTGCCTTAAATCCTCGATTAGCCCACAGCTACCAATTTCTGAAATATAGTTTCTCCAAGGACTGCAATTGCTTTGTCTTTTTCGAATTAATCCAAAAACAAATATACATTACTTGAAATCATAAAATCCGGAGTTATTACAGAATAATCATAGTACTAATGTCTTATGCGGTGATAATAATAGTGGGTCTACCCTTACATGACGCGCCGCCTTCATATTAAGCAGGTCCAAAAATTTCTAGATATCTTTGAACAAGGTACGTGGGTGCTTTACAATTGTAGACATTCACATGTATTACTTGACAACCATATATTATATAGGCTAGATTGTTGCTAAAGTCTCCAAGAAGAACATGACCTCTTGCTGTATTTTTCTACGTACCTCTCTAACCAAACCTTCTGCGACATACTTGTCCACATCATCTACCATTCCTCGTAAAATTTCAGCCATCTTACTTCATTTTTGGAGCTAGACAAATACATTAGATTATTACTAATGGTAGTTCAATGATCCCAATGGCAAGCAAAGCAGGTCCACGATGCGCGTCCCTTGTACATGATGGTGTGTCTTCAACGGCACTTTAATGGTCAATGCAATCCCTCCTTTGTTCTTCTTTTTCTTTTCTTCGATGATCTTATTCAAGTAATCGGAATGTCAGAAATATTGACTATATAAAGAAATATACACAGAATGGAAAATTTCAAAGCAAACCATCCAATGAGAAGAGGCTAAAGTTGTTGAAAGATGAACAATGTAAAACATGTTATAGGAAAAGAACAATGTAAGATAAGCCAAATTAATGAAGACAAGAAAGATTGATAGAGTCTGGTGATTTAAAAAAATAAGGCATGACCCATGGAACGTTCAATTCTTGATAATTATGAATTATATTGCTGGGATGTAACCAATGGCCGTCCAGAATACCAAACAAACAGCCAGTTGTTCTATTATTTTATTTATGCCTTTGATCGTTGCAGCCACGTCTAGGGTTTCATGTCCCAAAAATAATAAATAAGAAAGAAGGACGTGTGATTTATCTTTCTGACTTTAAGCTGCATCTTGAACTTTCTTGAAATAATCAAAGATTTATTTTGATGTAATAAAAGTTTGAATTTTGGAATAAAAAGAAAAAAAGAAATATTTGACAAAGGAGTTTAAAGAATTAGCTGTCAGCATAACGAACTGGCCCTTTCTGCATCACCAAGCGCTCCTTCCTCTTCCATAATTCCCTCTTTTAGTTTAAAGTGGATCCCACCGTTTAACAAGAACCGCTTTATGCTTTTCTCTTTGTATTTTTATAGCTATTTTATCCAATTAACTGTAATGCTTATCCTAATATGTTAATTTTAATATAACAATTCTATAATTTATTTCAATCAACCACCATAAGATAAGATGAGATGTGATCTATCACCTGCTCTGTTCCCATTCATATTTAGAAGAATAAACCCACTACCCTAGAGGGCAAGTCGCTATCTATTTAAGTTCCAAATGATTAAAACATTACAAGAAAAAATTAAAAACATTCTAAAGAATTCAGAGAGATGACATTTTATAATTTGAGGACTAACTTCTTTTAATTGGTGTTTTTCCAAAGCCATGTTGGGGTGCATATGATCGTGAAAAGGAAAGGAGTCAGCTTCTCGATTATTGGGTGCTAGCTCATCATATGTATAATGGATAACACGATTCCCGCCCTTTTTTATTTCCCCAAAATTAATCATTTATTCATTAAAAAAAGATTCCCTCTTGGTTTATTATTTCTCAATTTCTTTGCTTCGGAGCTCAGAAACGAAAGCTTTCTCTAAATGTCAACGGATTCTCTCTGTTTCTCTTTTCTTTCTTTTTAGAAAAATATTAATTACCACCGAATCCTATGCTTCATTTGTCAAACTATTATCATGCCTCCGCATAATATGATTAAATTTAGAATAATTATTTTATAATTTCTTTATTAAATATTAAATATTTATTAGTTTTATATTAATTTATTATTGATAAATCTATAATCTTATATAAATTTAAATTATAAAATAATTAAGATTTGTAGAAGTTATACCATGTTAAAATTGATATCTTTCTTTAATAAAATAAAGAAATTAATCAATTTCCTCCAAAAGTTTAAAGGCTATCCATCCAAAAAGAAGACATTCGATGGATTTTGTGTCATCATAATAAGCAAACCCATTTACAATAAGCTATAATTTGCATTAATTAAGGATGGTTAGCACCTTGCATGCCCAATAACAAACCATGATTACGCCATTAACAGAAAGTTAACCATTTTGTGTTTTTATTTGATCGTTAAAGATTTTATAAAATATTAAAAAAAAGGCAAATAATTACCTAACAGAGACAACTCAAGGGGACCCAATGCTCGTATGCGCTCCTAATCTTTTTGTTCGGTTTTATGTATATTTTTCATGGCCCACTAACTTTTTTTTTTGTATACATTAAAATATTGGCGATTCTCCCTTTTAATATATACATCAAAATCAAAATAAATGGACCGTCTCATAAAACAAATATAGAAAAAATTGAATGATTTGGTAATGCTGATCAGTTTAGAGTTATTCATGAGAGAATGCGTATAATCTGAGATGGTTTGTTTGATTTTTAAGAATAAAATGATATTTATTTTGATTTACAGGCTTGCAAGTAAACACAAGTCAAGATGATGCGCCGAACAAATGAATGTATATGAGAAATTCTAACTAGTTTCATAAGCATTCCAAATCCAACTGTCTGCAATGCTTTCCTTTCTCTCTCTCTCTCTCACAATAAAAGCAGATTTTGATTATCAAATCCAACAGCTTCACACGCACATGTCTCCTTTCTAAGAAAGAAGCTGATTCACACCCCACCCAGCAGCTCCTCTCCAAAATCAAATGGAAGCGCCACTCCTCGTCGTCAGCGGCGGAGACCACGCCACCCCCGACTCGGTGCTCAAATTGGTCAGAGAGATCGTCTCTGGGATCAACGCCGGAGATGGCTTGCTCTTTAAAAAGGATTGTACGGATCTCGTCCGGAGAATTTCCTTGCTGACCCATTTTCTTGAAGAGATAAGGGATTTCAATGAATCTGGACCACTGGATTCATCTTCATCTTCTTCTGCTAATTGGTGCTCTGATCTTTTTGGTGCTTTACAAGCTGCTAAACGGCTCCTCTTGGTTGCTGTCGCTTTTAAATCTACTGCTGTTGCTGCTACCAATTGTGTAAGTTCAAAAAGTGTGCCCTTTTTTTAGTTTTTATCAATTTGGAAAGTTGATGTGCCCTTCTCTTCAATTTTATTCATGTTAATTAGAAAGAAAGAAAGAAAGAAATTTAGATGTTCGCCCATTGGGAAAATTTTTTAGAGATTTATGAGTATTTTAGTTCAATTAATCATGTCTGTTAGTCAATGTACATTTCTGTTTATTGTTATTATCACCTTTTGTCTTTGATCTGTTTGTCTAAGCCAGTTCAGTCTAAGAATTTAATCTAATCTGCTAGTTGGTTGTTGCAAATTTGCATTATATTTTGTTATGTTTGTGTCTTTGGTTTGGATGCAAAACTGCTATGCCTTAGAATTGTTTTCTTGTTCAAGTTCTGTCCTGTAACCTATTGTTGCTGAATTTCTTTTACCCCACACACCTTTCTCTTTAAGATTGTATAGCTACCTCTCTAAATTTAGTTCTATCATATTGTTTCAAGGATGGAGCCACCAATAAATTTGCTATTCAATTCCAATGCGTTACACGGAAACTTGAAAGGGCTTTGGCTAACATACCTTATAATCAGTTTGACATCTCTGAAGAAGTACAAGAACAGGTATGCCCTGTGAAATTATGTAGATCTCTCGGATCTTTATAGATATGGATGTCGATGTTCCTTCCTTTTTTTTTTTTCTAGGTTGCTTTAGTTAGATCACAGTTGCAAAGAGCCATGGAAAGATATGGGTTGATGAATTTGAGAATAACCTCAACTGCCTTAGCTAAAGATGTCGATGATGTACTAAAGGGGAACAGGTTGACTAGAAGTGGGCATATTGAGAGGAATGGTAGTATCAATCTTGAATTTAAAGAAAGGCCAGATGTTGTTTCAGAAACTAAAGAGTTAAAAAGCCAAGCCGCTGATCAACCAATGAGTGAAATAAATGAAATTGATGGCAGCGACAAAAATAATCTGGATGCCAAGAATATTGAAGACTTAAAGAAGCCTGATGCACCTGCAATCCCTGATGATTTTCTGTGCCCCATTGCTTTGGAAATAATGAGGGATCCTGTTATAGTAGCTACAGGACAGGTACATTTTGCAATCTCAAGCCACCTTCCGATATTTATCTATCAGGACGCCAACGTAAATTGTGTGAAGAAATATCAAATCTTAGATGCCTGTATCGTTCTTGTCTTGATTTTTCTGTTTTGATTCTGCAGACCTACGAGAGATCTTACATTCAAAGATGGATTGATACTGGCAATACAACATGTCCAAAAACTCAACAGAAGCTAGATCATTTGACACTGACTCCAAATTATGTTTTAAGAAGTCTAATAACTCAGTGGTGCGCAGAGCATAATATTGAGCAGCCAAGGGCACTATCAAATGGGAAAATAAAAAAGAGTGATGGATCATTTCGTGATGTAAGTGGTGATATAGCAGCCATTCAGACACTTGTCCGCAAGCTCTCGAGCCGGTCCATTGAGGAGCGCAGAGCTGCTGTATCTGAAATTCGATCTCTATCCAAAAGAAGCACAGATAACCGAATACTACTAGCAGAAGCTGGAGCTATTCCTGTTCTGGTCAATCTTTTAACTGCTGAAGATGTGTCGATACAAGAAAATTCAGTTACTGCCATTCTTAACCTCTCGATTTACGAAAATAACAAGGGACTAATAATGCTTGCTGGTGCGGTTCCTTCTATTGTCCAAATTCTCAGGGCTGGGAGTGTTGAAGCAAGAGAGAATGCAGCAGCAACACTGTTCAGTTTGTCACTTGGGGATGAGAACAAAATCATAATTGGTGCGTCAGGGGCAATTCCTGCTTTGGTAGAGTTACTTGAACATGGAAGCCCCAGAGGCAAGAAGGACGCTGCAACAGCCTTGTTCAATCTGTGCATATATCAAGGGAACAAGGGCAGAGCTGTCAGGGCTGGAATTATTCCAGCGCTATTAAAGATGCTTACTGATTCAAGAAATTGCATGGCTGATGAGGCTTTAACCATTCTTTCTATACTAGCTAGTAACCAAGATGCTAAGGCTGCCATTGTGAAGGCCAGTACTATACCTGTTTTGATTGATCTTTTACGAACAGGTCAGCCCCGCAACAAAGAGAACGCAACAGCCATTTTGCTTTCATTGTGCAAGAGAGATCCTGAAAATCTTGGCTGCATAAGTAGGCTCGGTGCTGTCATACCCTTGATGGAGCTTACGAAAAGCGGCACCGAGAGAGCCAAGAGAAAAGCTACTTCATTGTTGGAACATCTTCGAAAGCTGCAGCAACACTAGCAGAGGTAGCTGTGCCAGAAAGCTATAATTTTCTTTCTTTTTTTTTTTCATTTGTTTATTTAATCCAATTATTTGACAGCGATTGCCACACCATTATATTAAAATAGTGTGAAAACTGAGAATATAAGCATTGGAGACCAAGTCTTTCCCATTGCTTTCATTGTATTTAATTTTTTCTTTATTCGAGTGTGTAAAAAAACGTACAATTCTATATCTTTTCCTTCTTGTCCTGACAATTTCCGTTCAATATCCTTTTTGTCTATTCTATTTGTTCAGTTTGTGCAGAGTTGTCTCATTGCTTGACGTGCTTTGCTTGATGCTGCCAGTATGTATTACCAATTGGCTGTGAAACTGCAAAGTTTGTTTTAAGTGATACAAATCAGAAGCTAATAGCCATTGATAACTAGAAGTTCAGACACCATAAAAATGTTTCATGGTATTCCAAGCTGTCCATATCTGCTAAATACACTAAAATTGTCAAACCACAGCATTAGTGTTGGTTTTAGGAATAAATGGAAACATCCTGGTCGATCTGTGCAAGTAAATCTATCCCCAAGTCGTTCAGGTGTAAATGATTCCGTCACCTGAATTTCACTTGACGAACAAGCCAAACTTGGCTTATTATGCAGCCAAACAAGTGATAGAGGGCGGATGGATCCATGGACAAAGCATTGATAAAAGGGAAAAGAATATTTTGTGCTGATAATGATATAAAAGAAGTGCGGAATGAGAATTGGTAATTGTTTCAGAGGTACGAATGAGAATTGGTAATTGTTTCAGAGGTACTTTGGAGGGTCCCAATCAAGCTCTCTACATTACAGGGATGATCCACAATTATTTCAACCCTTCATTGATGCCCATCTACTAGATGACACTTGAAGACCGATGAATCATGCATCTGTATGTAGACAATTGGCTTTCGCATATCAGAAAGTAACAAGTATGACTTCAACAATGTCCATCATTAAACACATGCACTCAACGTAGAAAAGCATCGCTCAAAAAATTCTGTTCTTCTTTGTTTTGGAAGTAACCATTAGCTACATTCTAATTCTGCTGTGCGTGCATGGGATTACAATGAAAGAGCAACATTATACCCACTTTTAGTTGCTAAAATTGGAATTGTAATTATGAAAAATGGGCAGAAGAATGTAGTGCATAATATATTTCAAGAGAAGGAGATGCCTAGGACTAGAAGAAAAGACGAAATGCGATGGAGAATATAGATTGTCAAGTTGCTGAGCTAGTGGACTGGGAAGAGATTCATTTAATCGACCAACGAAGCAAGTGATTGTTGACCATTTAATTACGAGTCCACTTATTGTAACGATTCAAACATTAAATTTTATTATAGTTGTTATTTTTATATCTTAATATACCAACTTTTGTCAGTATTACAAAAGCCACGACAATGGTTGTTGAGATGGGTATTCGTATTCCACTATAGTTGTTAAGATAGGACGTTTTCTTATGCACATAATTGATTTAGATCCTAATATTCAAATTCAATTAATAAAACTGTGTTATTTTAAATATTAAGTATATTTTATTTTGATTATTAGTGATAGAATATAACTTCAAATCATATATTTTACTTTATTAGCTTGATTTAACGCAGCTTATCAGGATATGATTTCCTTGCGTGACCAACATCATATCTTCGACTGTTAACTCAATCTACTGCATTTTTCATGTTCTGATTTGGTGACGATTTCTCCGTAGTTCCTCAATGGTTTTCTTTCGATTCCATAACTTTGATCATAGTTCTGTAATTTCTATATATTTTGGTTTGTTAATTAGGGATTTATGCCATATAATTATATATATATATATATATGCTCTTGATATCATTTTTTTAACCATACTAATTGAATTAAATTGAGTTAGATTAAGTTTTAATGTAATAGTCGCTTTTCTTAATTATGTTTGGTGGGTGAGAATCAAGTAATGTTTAAAATGTTGTTAATGAGAACAAAATCGGAAGGCCAAATTGAACAACAAATTAGGCCGCACCATTCCGATTAACTTTCTGCCGTTGTTAATTAGTGGCTGTCTTTATTATATATTCATGCGTGCAAGCATATGATTATAATTAAAACAAAAACATACATCATGGAGTGTGGGAGGTTGTTACGTATTAATTTAATTAATAGAGTTAAGCTAATTAACTCAGCTGAAGAATTTGCGGCATGGGTTACTTCGGCCTTTATCCACTCTGGCTTCTTGCTTTTTTGCTGTCTGCATGTGTGTACGCATACATAGACACGCTTATAGTGAAGAGTTTGTCTCAAAAGGATAAAGATGTGGCTTGGGTACCAGGCGACCGGGCTCCAACCATGCAGTGTTGCTATTTAAGAAGACACATCATCTCCTATGTCATTCATTCATGTTGCTGAGTAGAAAATGGGAAGCAGGAAAAGAAAAAAGAAAAAGAAAACCTTGGAAGAATCAAAGCAAGTTTCCAACTTGATGAGCGGACTATCAATTTAGACTTGGCCCATAATTTTCACATTTCCATGAAATTCATGTACACACACATGCACGTTAACTACCATTCAAATTAATCATTTTCGCATATATCACGATTCAAGAAAGGTTTTCCTTTTGTTTCATGCAATAAAGTGATGTGTACTTGTTAACATGCAATAGGAATAGAATGATAATGCGAATAGATTCAAACAATTATTATTAAATTAAATTTTAAAACAAGTCTTTTAGATATTATGTTTAATTATTACGTATATCCTACATACTTTTCGTTAATTCAGTACCATACTACATGTGGTACCTTGACGATATTGAGGATTCCTAACATCAACACCAAGTCAATCTCACATGTATTTGAGTTGAAACTTAAAGGGAAGGATTTTCAATTCTCTTATGCCGTGATTATCGTAAGATTTATTTGATCTTCACTCGTTTTTTATATATTTAATGTCACAAACAAGACTAATATGAAGTAGTTAGTCGTATCTTTCTCCACCTATCACGGGTTTCTTGGAGCCCATTAGAGACTTGTTTTTCATCATATTTTCTACTTGTCTACAATAGGCATTATACGTTGAAAATGAAGGGAAATATAAGCCTTTTCGTTAAATTAAACCGATAAACCGAAAATGAGACACAAGGTAAAGCTAGACATATAATGAAAACGAAAGCTAACATACTTTTGTCACATTTTCTCAAATTTTCAAATATTTGCCTTCTTTATTGACTAATTACAACTACCAAGGAATCCATGTCGCTGTCTTTCACCCTCCCTGTTTTCGTTTCCCATTAGCATCATTCATCCGTCACCTCCTTATTATAAAACAAGGCTTGTCTTCCGTATTCTTGCCATTTATTTTGTATTTCTTTCTGTCTCTCTGCATTCGCTGTAACCTGAAAAAGATAGAAAAGCAACAGCAATTTCAATGGGAAACAGTCTAGGAGGAGGGAAAAAGACGGTGAAGATCATGAAGATAACCGGTGAAACATTCAAGTTAAAGTTGCCGGTGAAAGCAGGGGAAGTGGTGAAAGATTATCCAGGTCATGTTCTGTTAGAATCAGAAGAAGTTAAGCATTATGGCACTAGGGCGAAACCATTAGGTGTGGATCAAGAATTGGTGGGGAAGAGGCTTTATTTTCTTGTGGAGTTGCCAAAGCCACCAACTGAGAAAGCAACGAGAAGGGTTCGTTCAGGGATTAACATGAGTGCTAAAGACAGGCTAGAGAGTCTAATGTTGGCTCGAAGATCAGTATCTGATCTTACTATAATGAATTCTAGCAGCAGCATCGTGCCCCAGGAAAATGAAACGGGGAATACTGGTAATAACGATAGCAATAACAATGGTGCAATGAGAGTGAAAATGAGGTTACCAAAGGCAGAAGTGGAGAGATTGATGAAAGAAAGTAAAGATGAAGCTGAAGTAGCTGCAAAGATTATGGATCTTTGCATGGCAGCAAATAATAATAACAGAGGGAAAATTACAAGGTCTAGCCATGAAATCGCTGCTCACAATAACGATTTCTTGCAGCAGCAGCAGCAGCAGCAGCATCAGCATGGTTGGAAGAGTAGTAGTAATAATATCCATGACGCAATTACTACAGAAGGAAGCGGCAAGGCACGTGAGGTAAATTTTAATTTCTTGAAAATATTTCCAGCTTGGGTGGCTTGTTTGCTGGGTTTTCAATTACTTTAATTTCAATTTTCTTAAATTATTGACTAGTTTAAGATGGATTATTTATATATATATCATTGATAATGTTGACATTAATCCGAGTGCCCCTCGAGGATTCTTTATTTTGTTTTGACAAACCTAATTCCGTGACCTCATGAACCCTGCCTTATGACATCTGGATCTTCAAACTACTTATTTATTTTTAGGAAAACACCCTAGCTATTCATATGATTATGTATGATTCCCTTAATACCATATCGATTTGCCTTAATATATGTTAATATCGAGATGCATTAACATGTCGGCATACAGCAAAATAAGTAGAGAATTTTACAGCAGCCATCCATTCAACGATGTACGATTGCTATTATTTGACCTTTAATCGAGTATTACTTTAGAAAGCTAGTGGACAGCAATTATATGATCTTTATAGAAACTTTCCTGCGACTAAAAACGTAAAGACTTTTTTGACGGATTAAAATCCCTAGCAATAATAACAAAGTCAGATGCTTTCTCCATATATAATATCATCAACCACGAGCCTATCAAATTGATTGGAGCCCATGAACTTGCAAAGACATTGAGTCCACTGGCTTAGCTTAGTAAAGTCCATTGGCTTGGCCATATATGATCTCATGGTCGGTGATGAATACGACTTTCTCACAATTGTTAATCGGCCGCAGAAATTTTATTCAAGGACATCATCGTATAGTCAACTGGTCATTACTTAATATCCACCGAACTTGATGAAAAGTTCAATATTTAAGACCCTTTTTTTTCCTTTTAACTGGATACCCTATTAGATAACCGTTATATGACCGGAAAACTCTGTTTTAAATAGTACCCGTTACTTGGCGCTGTAATTTCAGCTAAAGTCTCTCCGAGTGTAGAGGATGGATAGGGCGATGCTAACTGTCTCTAAAATTTTGTTACCTGCATAAAGCATCGAATTTTTATTAATTACTCTCTTAATTATCTGTATAGTCATCTTTCCTTTCACATGGAATAGCAATTAAAAAGTCTCACCAAATATGTGTTTGTGTATATATATATAGTCTATTTTCAACTCGTTTACCGGCATTGGTGGGTTTACTAGTTTACTTTGTAAGGGTCATGGTTAAAAAGGAAGAACAAGTCTGTTCTTCTTTCACGTGCATGGAGAAGAAAGTAGGATGGAGCCTCGTTTCTGAGCAATATGTCGTTTTAGGTAGCTAGCTAATAATCAATTATGTAAATTTCATCCTAACCACCCACTGCTTTTCCCCCCTTTCCTTTCACCCTTTCGGAAACTTGCCGTGAAGGCACGTTTGTAAATCATCATCAATCTTATATCAGCTCTTATTATATTAAATTTATCGTCCAACTTGCTCTTGTTGATGTTATTTTTGTTGGATTTTTTGCAGAAACGTCGAGTGAGTTTCCTGCCTGTTAGTGAAGGAGAGCTGCAGATAGCCGTGGCCTCTTATTAATAAAACAGAGTCTCTGATATTTATAAGAGACCGAATATATATTCTTATAAATAAAGGAAAAGGGTAGTATGCAGTGAAGAGATGATGATGGATTACGTTCTCTCTACTTGAGCCTACAGATTCTCATCTCATCCGCCAAACTTTCCTTTTTGTATGGCTCACTTTCCTGTACATAGCAACGAAAAGGAGTTTTTGAGATGCTGAGAAATATGAAAAAGCATAGACTGAGTGATGTAACTTTTGACCTTTTTTTCCCTATAATATCATGTCCCATGCTTCTTTTTGACCATTAAAGATCAGCAAGAACAGGTAAAATTCATCTAAAATACAATAACAATGCATACAGAATTATAACCACAAAAATGATACAGCGAAGAAAATTAAATGA
The DNA here is from genome assembly GCA_948192965.1 of Dalechampia spathulata. Taxonomy (NCBI): domain Eukaryota; kingdom Viridiplantae; phylum Streptophyta; class Magnoliopsida; order Malpighiales; family Euphorbiaceae; genus Dalechampia; species Dalechampia spathulata. Next base: position 12,976 of record CANYBF011091205.1, read on the forward strand.
ATGTGATATCCTGACAGTAAGTACGTTAGGGAATGAGTGCAATCTCGAGTTCGAGTCATCATCATCAATGGGTGCGAATTGAATTCGATTTTGTTTTCGTAGACATGAACAAATTAAGCGAATTGAATTGCAAGTCTAAAACCAGCTTCAAAGCCCACAAGAGTTCAGCTCAAAATTTTCTTCTGCAGTGGGCTTTAGATGGTTTTAAGCTCTGACGAGGCACTTCTTTATGTATACAGAGCTTTAAATTAGACTCAAGACCAACTCCTTTTAGTCTAACTTACGTGTTATGGAATTCAACAGGATAGAAAGGTAGACTAAACCCAAGCCCAACTCCCTTACTTTTCGACTGGGCGTTTATTATTGGCTCAACTTACAACGAAATGGAAAATTATTTAATATATTTAAGAAAATAGCAGAAGGTCTTCGTCCACATCTAACCATATATATTTAAGCGTAGTAGTTTGGAACAAAGTCGTTTTCCTTTCTTCCTTTTTGGTTACAACGGAGCGGTAATTTGTTGACTCCGTTTTACAGACTTTCAAAAGCTAAAAAGAGTACGACAGAAGGGAAATAATAATAATGATAATAAGTGCAATTTTAAGGGAAGTTCCCTGGAAGGCAGTTGGTTCATATAACCAGAGGCAGCAGTCAGGCCAGTTCAAAGCTCAAGCTATTCTACTCGTAAGACTATTCCCTCTTCGGAAAAACCATTAATCGCAATTCATGCATTGATCACATTCTAATATTTGCTTTCCATTCACACATGTGTTTTTTAAGAATTATCTTTAATATTTGAACGTGGAAGTCGCAGTGTAGTATTGGTTAGAGATAGTTGTGTTCATTTTAGACAGTTTGAAAGTAGGACAACACAATACCTTTTTGCAGAAATATTGGCCTTAGATGGTATCATTTTGAATCTGCTGATCGGTCGTACGTCAATATGTTGAACACTAACATCCAAGTCTTACGTTGATTTCGTTCCTATATTTAATGGGAATCCAATTCCAGTCGTAATTATATAAAATATTCCATTCAGCAGGTCAAATTCAATTAATATTATAGTCTTTTTGTATATTTTTTTTAATTTGATATCAATGGAAATCAAAAATATAACTTGTTGATGCAATTCTGAGTAATTTTCAAGAGTTTTGAATTTAAATTTTATGAATAAAATAACAATTAAAATTTTATTTAATATTTAAATTGAATAATTAAAAAAGTATAATTTTATTTCGGGTTAATATATGTCTGATAGATTTGATAATAAATGATATTAAAAATTTAAAATAGTTGTATAATTATTTTATTATAAACTTAGAGAATTAAATAATTTTTATTGGATTAAAATATCTTATGTTTAATGTGTTAAATATTCAACCAATCCAAAATAAGAAAAAATCATAATTTGAAAAGGAAACAAGATTTATGTGGTTTCTAAATTGGCTGCTAATGCGTAATTCCAAGTTATGACCTTCACTTAACGACTACATATTCAAACACACAATTAAATTAAATTAAAATAAAATGGATGGAACGAATTCTTTCAAAAGCAAATCATTAAAAAATAAAAGTAACTAATTTCTGCAGCATGCCATTTATATATGATCTTAGTCCAATCCCAACAGCATTCCAATTCAACCGCCATCTCTATAACACCCTCCCGTTCTTCTATATAATATTTACCCACGAATTTCTGCCACCTGCTCTCCATTCCATTCTAACTTGGCAGCATCACAATCACTTCTACTCTCGACATGGCATCATCGTTGCATAGGTTTCTGGTGCAACATTCCAGATTTGTTTTCGTGATTCTCATCATAGTTTTAGCAATGGCGGATAATATTATTTGTTCAGCAAGACCCATCAAGAGTGTTGAAGTATTCAATTATCTGTTCAGCAACCAGCTGCCTCGTGGACCCGTGCCGCCTTCTGGTCCTTCGCGTTGCCATAACAGTTATGTCATGCATGCTGCTGATTATGTTATATGCCCGTAGCACTCAGTTTCTTTTTTCTTCTATTAATGTTTCTACAACCTTTCTTTCTTTCAAATTCTTCGTTTTGTTCATCTGTAAATGACTGCTATGAAGATAGCTTTTGTTCAATTCATTATTGTTAATTCAGCAACATATATTAGAAATTACTGTTTCTAACCCTTTCTTGTTTCTTTATTCATGTTTGGTTAAGCATGCAGTAATTCAATTTCCTGTTCATAAAAATGCAATTTGTTTAGATCAAATTTCACGTAATTACCTGATGAATGGTGTTCTTGAATGTGATTAAATCAACAATTTCCTTTTTCCTTATTGAGGATGGAAACAGTTTGAAGGGGGCTGAATTTGACATTGTAAGATACGCAATTAATCTGTCGACCCAGATGAACTTTAAGTCCATTTTGCAGGATACAGGGCATGTTTTATTGATCATTGGCCATAAAAATTACAAAAAAATATTAAATTTATATCAACATCTTAATAAAAAAACATCTAAGTGGAATGAATTTTTCTTCATTTAATATCTCATTTGATGTAAGAAAAGGTTAATTTTATATAAGCTAAACAAAAATATATAATGGATTTGTAATTCAGGAAGTTATATAATAATGAATACTCTCACTGAAACTTCGAAAAGAAAAAGTATAAAGTGGGACAAAAATAAGACAAAGAAAGTGGGAGGTGATCGTTTAATTAAACAAATACCAAAATTTGCATCGGATAGGCTTCTGCATTGGAAATCATTGGCTGCAATTGCCCACAAAACGATGCAAAGAATAAAAGGGAAACGCAATAACAACACAAGCAAATGAACAAGGGATATTTACAAAAATATACAAAATTTTATTTTATATTTTTAAAAATCCAAGATCAAAATTTTTTTTTAAATCTACCTAATTTTTTTTAAAACTGAAATATTTTAAATTTTATTTTTAAAAATACCAACTTTTCATCAATATCTCATATTATTTTTTCAATTTATCACCTCTTTTTCTTTCTCATCTTTTTTATATTAATTAAGTTATTAGACAATTCCGTTGGTTGGATATAATTTTACGGGTCTTCTTCTTCACGCAACATATTAACAAGCAAGAGAGGCAAGTCACTAGCAGTTCTTGATCTTATCTAGTGAGTCTTCTTCATCCTTACTTTTTAGTAATTTGATTGGACATGTATAATGTAAGGTTAACAGCAAAGAAATGAACAGAACAATTAGATTCCAAAAAGTGATACTTATTAGAGCTAATACTGGGCTTTATATAGCCTTTACTTGAAACAGAAAACAACGAAAAAATTGTTGAAAAATACAGTAAAGAAAAAATAATAAAAATATATTTCTAACTTCTAGCAGCATAAAATATCTCCAGTAGAATAAGACTTTTATTGACTGAATCAAAAACTTCCAACAATCCCTCCCTTGAACTTATTCCTCGGTTCTAGAATCAGTTCAAAACTGAATCTGTACACATGCCAAGTCCTTGTCGTAACTTCAGGAAAGCTTCCAACTTGAGTGGTTTAGTTATCAAATCGACAAGTTGGTCTTTAGTGCCACAGAACTGTAAATCAACGATGTCTTCTTTAACTAAATCTCTAAGGAAATGGAATCTCACTCTTATATGCTTGGATCGCTCATGTAAAACAGGATTCTTAGACAACTTGATTGTTGAAGCATTATCATACATTAAGACTGTACCTTCTTCCTGTGAATGGTCAATTTCTTTCAATATTCTTCTCATCTAAATGGCCTGACAAGCACAGGCAGCAGCTGCTACAAACTCAGCCTCTGTGGTTGACAAGGTAACAATCGGTTGCTTGCGTGATGACAATGCCACAACCCCTCCACTCAACTGAAACACATAACCGGAAGTGCTTTTGTTATCAACCATATCTCCGACATAATCGTTGTCTGTAAATCCGACTAAGCTGCTTGCTCCACCTCTTTTGTAAAAAACTCCATAATTAACAGTACCCTTCAAATACCTTAGCACTCTTTTGATTGCTGCAAAATGAAGTTTTGTAGGATTGGCCATGAATCGACTGATGAGACTCACAACAAACATAAGATCGGGTCGAGTAGTTGTGAGATACATCAGACTTCCCACCATTTGTTTAAACTAAGTTGCGTTAATTTTCTCGCCTCCTTCATCTTTGCCAATCTTTTATCCAGGAACAATTGGATTATATACTGGGTTATGGTTCTCCATTCTGAAACGTTGTAAAACCTCTCCAGCATATGTCCTTTGGCATATAAATATACCAACATCTTTTTGGACAATCTCAATGCCAAGAAAAAACCTTATTGCCCCAAATCTGTCATGTCAAACTCTTTTTCCATGAAGCCTTTAAATTCTGCAAGTAACTTTTCATCATCACCAGTATATAACAAATCATCTACATAAATACTCATAATCAAAATTTTGCCTCCCTTCCTTTTGACAAACAGCGTTTGTTCGTTGAAGTTGCTTGTGAAGCCTTCTTTGAGGAAATAAGATTCTATTCGACTAAACCAGGCTCTGGGAGCATGTTTTAATCCATACAGAGCTTTCCGTAATTTGTACACCATTCGTTCACTCCCTTCTTTCTCGTAACCTTTCGGTTGTTCAACATAAACATTTTCTTCCAATTCTCCATGCAAGAAGGCTGATTTAACATCCAATTGATGTAATTTCCAGCCCTTTTATGCTACAAAGGCAATAATCATTCAAACTGTATCCATTCTAGCCACTGGTGCGAAAACCTCTGTATAATCAATTCCGTACTGCTGGGTGTACCCTTTTACGACTAGCCTTGCTTTGTATTTGTCGACTTCTCCATGCTCATTCAGTTTTGTTTTATAAATCCATTTCATGCCAACTTTCTTTGCTCCAGCTAGTAAATCCATCAAACACCAGGTGTGATTTTTCTCAATGGATTTTATTTCTTTATCCATGGCTAATCTCCATTTTCCGCTTTTCACTGCTTCCTCATAATCTGTTGGATCAAAAATTATAAGATGAGCCATCACATTAGCTTCATCTTCTTCAGACAAACCTTCACCTGAAACAAAATATGTTAGTCGTATAAGAGGACATCGAGTTCTGCCCTCCCTTGCTACCAAATCTCTTTCGATATTGGGAGTGCCCTCTGTTGGTGAATTGACATCAAATTCATCTTTAATTTTGTTTCCTTCAGTAGAGTTCTCTTCTTCGCTTTCAATTGTACTGATGTTGTCTCCCCATTCTAATTCAAATTGCTGTTCCTCTTGGTAATCTGTACTCCAATCCCAAGCTCGATCTTCTTCGAAAACCACATCGCGGCTAAGAACAATTTTTTTTGCAATTGGATCAAACATTCTGTATCCTTTGGATTCTTTGCTAAATCCAAAAAATACACAACTCACACTCTTATTTTCAAGCTTTGTTCTCTTTGGATCTGGTATATGCGCAGGACCAACACATCCAAAAACTCTAAAATAATCCACTGAAGGCTTTTCTCCACTCCAAGCTTCTTCTGGAGTCTTATCTTTGACAGCAAGAGTGGGTGATCTATTTAAAATATGAAATGTCCACTGTATTGCTTCTGGCCAATATACTTTGGGTATTTCCTTTTCTGTCAGCATCGCTCTCACTAGGTTCATCACCGTTCGATTCTTGCGCTCAGCTACTCCATTTTGTTGTGGAGTATAAGCTGTGGTCAGTTGTCGTTTCACACCTTGTTGCTTGTAGAAATCATTGAATTCTGTAGAATTGAACTCACCACCTCTGTCTGTTCTCAAGCATTTAATTGGAAAACCAATTTCTTTTTCCACAAGCATTTTGAAACATTTAAAGTGATAGAATGTTTCTGATTTTAAAACAAGGAAATAACACCAGGCCTTCCTTGAAAAATCATCTATAAAGCATAAGAGGTACCTCTTATGGCTGCTTGAAGCTGGTGTGATTGGTCCACAAAGATCAATGTGAACTAGGCCCAACTGCTCAGTAGCTTTCCATTTGCTTTTCTTAGGAATTTGAGTCTGGTACTGTTTACCCTTCACACACGCCTCGCAAGTAGAATTTGGTATTGAAATTTGAGGCAAGCCAAGTACCATATTCTTGCTGTTCAAAGTGCGTAAGCCTTTGTAGCTGGGATGTCCATAACGATGGTGCCATAAAATTGACTTATTTGGATTACCTACTTGAAAACACTTCTCATCTTTTACAGCAGTCGATGATTCTCCAAGCAGGATAAACATTCTATTTGTTTCATGAAGTTCAACATAGGCCATCAATAGTAACTCATCTTCTTCATCCAATTCGGCATAATTGGCTTCTTTGTTTAGTTTAGGACATTCGTATTGAAAATATCCTAAATCATAGCACCTGTAATATTCAATTGTTGCTTTGTTGAATACAGCTCTTCCCCTGCCTCGACCTCTTCCTCTATAGGAGCCTCTCCCTCTACTGGTTGGGTTTGAACGTCCTTTAATTTTTAGCACCTGATCTTCATCCTCTTTGTGCACTCGTCGAAACTTCTGTTCATGGACCACTAAGGTGCTCTGCAGTTCATCAACAGTCATGGTTTCAGTGTCTTTGGATTCTTCAATAGACATACAGACATATGTGAACTTCTCTGTGAGGGTACGCAAAATTTTCTCAACAATTTTGGTATCCGTCATCTCTTCTCCATTACTCCTCATTTTGTTCGCTACTATCATTACTCTTGCAAAGTATTCATTGATAGTTTCATCTCTCTTCATTTCAAGAACTTCAAATTCCCTTCTTAATGCGTTAAGAAGAGATTTCTTTACTTTTGAATTTCCTCCAAACTTCTTCT
>CANYBF011091303.1:0-37455 GCA_948192965.1 Dalechampia spathulata
TTTAACAAAATAGAAATTGCAAAAGGTCTCTACACTTTAATCCTATAACCAATTTAACACCTTAATAGTCAATAATCCACAATTAGACCACAATTAAAAATTGACTATTCAATTTGACCACCATATATATTTTATATTTACATATTTAACCCACATTTAGAATATTAATTCTAACATACTTCGCTCATGAAGCCATAATTTCAAGATTAGATCCCTACTTTCAACGGGTAGGTCGAATAAAAGTGCTATGCTTAGCCAAAAGAAAAATAAGAAAAGTCCTCTGAAATTGAGGCTGCCTGAGTGGTTTCTTCATCGGCGGATGAACAAGCAAACAGACGTGACATTACACAGCTAATGAAGTAGGTGTTCAGTCCTAACTGGAAAGCTCCCAATTAAAACAATGGATTAGTTGAGCTATAGCTATACGAGTGATGGTCAATCCTAATTGTATATATACACCTTGCTAGTTTAGCAACTTCTGCGATCTCCTGTCTCCCACCTTCTTCGAGACCTCGACGATCAAGGATTTCGAACAAACGGTCATGTTCCATCCAAAGTAGACAGGATGTATACACCCTAGCTGAATATATTGGTTTCGCCCAGTTAAGAGCTCGACAAAAACTTCTTCAATCGCTCTTTCTGTGAATTGACTTAACTGGAAATATTCATGATCCAAGTATCCAAAACTGCCTGATGATCTTGTAGTCAAATGTGTTTGATCAACTGTCATTGTTTTGAGGTGCCAAAATCTGATATTTTTGCTCTATATTTATCCTGACGATTAGAAGACAGCTCAGGATTGTTAACACCCTCCAATCAGGCCTTACTTCAACGTAAGAGAAACCAATCGGCCCGTGTAGAAGTTTTGGGATCGCAGAAGACAAGAAGCGGCCAGTCCATATGGATGTAGCTTATGGGCTGACACATGGGTCAGTCAGGCCCAACCGAGTCACCAACACCAGACTGCTTTTTCACTTCTGATCTGACTTTCCCTGGATCGCAAACTCAAGCTAAAGAAACAAAAAAACTACCTTCTTGTTGGTGAGAGATAGATAGATAGATATATAGAGAGAGAGAGAGAGCCAGATCTATCGTTGATCGTACCGTACTGGCGCCTTGAACTGTCAACTGAGAAACATACAATATAATAATCAAAGGAGAGAATATAGAGACATTGAAGAATGGAAGGAGGAGGAGGATCCGAGAAACCGAGCTCTTCTCCAATTTCCGTTGTCTCAAGTTTCTGGAAAGGTAAATCTCTCTCAACGCGCTCGGCATTTTTAGTGAATTCTGCAGTTTATGATCACTCTGATAATTTTATTTATTCGATGATTTGAGCTTGTTACTATGCTTTAGTATGATTACTGCATCGATTACTATTGATTATATGTTTAGAGATGGTTCGTGCAAATATACGTACATTTTTTATGAGGAGTCTAACAAGTTCGGTGCATCTAACAAGTTCTTTGCATACTTTTGTTGAATCAACTGAGTTCCTTTTGTGATAGTAAAATTATGAGGATTCTTTTGACCTTAACAACATATCGAATTGCCTCTGGAGTCGATGAATTAAATCAGCTTCCAGGAAACCTTTTTCTTTTCTTTTCTCCAATACTTGTAGATTTGATTTGAACATTGTGTTGTATCTGCTGAGCAGAGTTTGATTTGGAGAAGGAGAAAAGTGTGCTTGATGAACAAGGATTGAGGATAGCTGAAAATCAGGAAAATAGCCAGAAAAATCGACGGAAGCTTGCAGAGAGCACTAGAGGTATCTTCAATACCTTTAATGTATTATAGGAAGCATACTGAAGAGTGCTCGGCATCCATTTATCTGTTCTTTTCTTTTCTGAACTATATTTGGTTGAGGTTAAGTTGAGTTTGCTTGATGTGTTCTTATGAAAACAGATTTTAAAAAGGCTTCACCAGAGGAAAAATTGGGTTTGTTTAACTCTTTACTTAAGGGCTACCAAGAAGAAGTTGATAATATTACCAAGCGAGCAAAATTTGGAGAAAATGCTTTTTTGAATATATATCAGAAGCTTTATGAGGCCCCGGATCCTTATCCTTTGCTTGCTTCTTGTGCTGTAAGTACAGCCAATTCCATTCTGATGTTTTCTTGGACTGCGTCTTTATTTGTTGTTGAGGACAACAAAAAACGGTGATAGAAAAAGTGGCTATATTATTGCAGACATGTCCTTGGAGTGGTGTTTAATTATAATTATTTAACATGCTGAACTTAAACGAGTTAGTTTTGTGTCATGAACTTACTTTTTAACTGAATCTCCCTTCAGGGAAATAAATCTTAAATTTCTAGACTTGATCTTGTTACATTGCCACAAAGCTTGAGCATTGATCTATCCTCCTACACAAGCTTTTCTTTTATGCAGGAGCAAGATCTGAAAATGTCTGAACTAGAATCTGAGAATCGGAAGATGAAAGTTGAACTTGAGGAGTACAGGACAGAAGCTACTCATTTGAAGAATCAGCAAGCAACAATAAGAAGACTTGAAGAGCGTAATCGTCAGTTAGAGCAGCAGGTAAGCAAACAAACCAGCTGTTTAACTTTCTATGTTGAAGGCCAGTGGACTGGTATCCATATGGGGCTCCTGTGGAAATTGTCTTATCTATTTGAACAGTGTGTTTACTATGCAAGATGCAATCCTTAGAGTTTAAGGCTTCAATGTTTCTTTTATTGTTTAACAGTTGGTGATTTCATGATGGTTTTTTAGCTGAAATGAGTTCAATGTGCTCTTTGGGTAGGCAAAGTGATTACAGACATATACATGAGCTACTTTGAGTAATTTCTTTGGTTTATATGAAGATAACAATAGCCCTCACCTGAATTGTAATATACCTCAGATGGAAGAAAAGGTGAAGGAAATTGTGGAGATGAAGCAACGTAGTTTGGCTGAAGAGAACCAAAAAACGCTTGAGGTTTTGAAAGACAGGTATTTATTGTGTGACATAAATAATGCCTTTTTCAGGAAAACTTGGGGCATGTGCTATCATCTATGAAGAGCAGTCATGAGAAATTGCAATTTTGTTATAAGTCCCATTTTCTTAGTAATGTCTTCAATGGAATCCTGAAATATATTTTTTTTTTGCCAGAGAACAATCTTTGCAAGATCAATTACGACAAGCTAAAGAAAGTGTTTCCAATATGCAAAAATTACATGAATTTGCACAGAGCCAATTGTTTGAGGTTCGTGCAAAATCAGGTAATATGCTAATCCTTGATCTCTACTGTTATCCTATTTTGTAACATGTGTAATATTGTCATCAAAAGAAACTGCGGTTTAGAAATCTAGCAGTATGTTTAGAACAATTTTTCTGTCACTTATTCTAAATTCGACAAATACACTCCCAACTTTTTCATGTTTTTCTTCTCTTCTATGTTTTGGTAACAGAGGAAGAAAGGGCAGCAAAGCAATCAGAGGTCAATCTTCTGATGGATGAGGTGGAGAGGGCTCAAACACGTCTTCTAAGTCTTGAAAGAGAGAAGGTCTGTTTCATATTTGTTTTTCCAACTAGTTTGTGCTCCCTTTTGTTGTTTTTCCCTATCTTTTCAAACTTGCATGATTATTTACTTCTATCGTTCCATATATTGTATTAGATCCACTAATTTGGTATGATCAGGATGGCCGTCTTATCTAAACAGTTTTCTTTTGTTTAAACTAATGACAGAAATCTTAGTTAGAATCTGTGATTTTTTTTTATCTGGCTCTTACTTTTCTAATGCTTCAAAGTTAAATTAAAATTCTGCAGGGCGTTCTCCGCTCTCAACTGCAATCAGCAAATGAAGAGACTGGAAGTAAGAAGAGGTAAGTACTCCATCAGTAACGTATCTTCCTGTTTCCAAATCTAACATTCTATTTTAATTTAAAATCAAGTATAACACGCATATCAGTGACCTTTTCTTTGCTTGATGTTTGAATAATTGTTTCTTTCCTTCTGTTGTATATTGGCTAGCAGTCTGCTAAGGTTATTGTGCATTGTTGTGGTTGCAGTGACATTGTGGATTCAAATAATGTGCTTGAGAATACTTTGATTGCCAAAGAAAAGATTATCTCCGAACTTAACATGGAGCTTCACACTATTGAAACCACATTGAGCAATGAGCGGGAACAGCACATTAGTGAAATCAAAAAGTTGAACTCGGCACTCAATGAGAAAGTATGCACTGTGCTATTGTAGTGTTTTCTTACCTTCAAATGGAACTGAAATCCTTGCTTGAATTTGTTTTGGCAGAGAGACATCAACGTTTTACTTGAATGACCAACATGTTTAATTTCCATTGTCTTTTTCATTTCTGTATTGATTACTTGTATCCACTTTCTGTGCATGCAGGAACTTGCTCTTGAGGAGATGAAGAAGGAGCTTCAAGCAAGGCCAACTGCAAAATTAGTTGATGATTTGCGTAAAAAAGTTAAAATTTTGCAGGTAACGTGATCAATTTCTACATACCCATGCTTCATAAGTTACTAAATTATGCTCTGTTCTTCTGAATTTCATTGGAAGTCTAAAATGGCTGTTAAATTGTTTCAGAAGTTCAGTTGCATTTAAATTTTTTATTCATCAAATACTAGAGCTTATGAAGAATTGTACTTTATGAAACTTCTGTAGCTAGTCATTCATCCCTTGTCAATTTTACTGAAATTTCTAGTCTAGTTGTTTCAGAAGTTCTGGTACGTTGTAGGTCCGTTATTGCTCCCAAAATTAAGTTAGGAAGGAATGGTTGAAGTGAGAAATTTTGAATTCGTTTCCATTTTGTATGCTACTGCAGCATCTTTGGAAAACAGACTCCTTTTCTATTAAAGTTCTTCCACGTTACCTTGTTCAAACAGGGCATACCTCTCTTATTTTACTTTTGTTTTTATTTTTTCGTCTCATATCTCATGACTTCATACTCCATTTTTCTTGTCCTTAATCATGTTTTTGTGCATTCGTTAATCATTATTCTGTTACATCCTGCAGGCAGTGGGCTACAATTCCATTGAGGCTGAAGATTGGGAAGCAGCTTCTAGTGGGGCCGAGATGAGCAAAATGGAATCTCTTCTTCTTGATAAGAATCGGAAAATGGAACATGAACTCACACAGTTGAAGGTACAATTAAGCTTCACGTTGGTCTTCTTTAGTTTTGCTTTCTGAAGGACCCTTCTAAATTGACTTTGTCCCATAGCAAAGTCAGATTCATTCAAAGTCATTGTTGGAGGAAATTTGATATCTACTAAATGTTATAAATTTTTTTTGGCTTCCCTTCACATTTGAATATTTGATATGCTTGTAATCCTGGCCTCAGCCTCAATGCCCATGCTAACATTTAAAGGCTTATTTTATTTCGCTTTAGAAGCTGATGCAGTTGGATGTTCCCTTCATGTTATTAGTTCTTGAATATCATTTGGAATTTCAATGTTTCTGCTGTTTTCAGGTTAAACTTTCTGAGAAAGAATCTTTGCTGGAAACAGCTGAAGGCAAGATAGCAGAGCTAAGTGCAAAAGTTAATGAACAACAAAAGTTAATACAAAAGTTGGAAGATGATATTTTGAAGGTTTGAAGCAATGTCCTTTGAATGTTTGTAGAGATACTGTTTCTTTATTTTATTGTTATGTATGCTTTATGCGAAGCAATGAGGTTATAGGATATTCTGTTGTGGTTTGTCCATATATATGTACTAAACCTTTTAATCATTCTCATCTTGGAATGCGATTTTAATTGGCGGTGAATTCTCTTCACTCAGACTATAAGCAATTATATATTTTGCCGAAAGATATCTGCCGTGAATTTGAAACTCCAGTTTCAAATTGCTTCTATTAGTTTCATAACTTTTGGCCTGATATTAGTTACATTTCCGTTAAAAACTGGAACGGTTATAGAGTTCTTTTTCAATTATGAGCTTGTGATTGCTCTCCTGTTCCCTAACATGCACACCCAAACTCTAACCGTAGTTTTTTTTCCTTTCTTCTGATGCAGGGTTATGGCTCGAAAGATCAGAAAGGTGGTCTTTTTGATGATTGGGATATTTCAGAGGCTGGTCGAGTGGAGTTACCTGAGGTACCTGTCTCACTCTAGCAACCTTTATTAATGTTATATTTGTATGAATCATAGCTGTTGGTGACCATGGACGTAGTATAAAATAAAATGTCTGGATGACAATCTATTGGCAGTTGCTACGGTTATTTTGATTCATTTAGCATTGATGCTTGGCAGTTATTCCATATTTGGTTGGATTCATATTTAAGGTACGGTGTAAGATGACTCCCTGAGGGAATAAAGAAATTAGTCAATGGAATCTAATAAGCATCGATTGTGGCTGCATGCTGAACTGTTTTCATCTTTATTTTCCAATATGTTCATATTATGGAATGACTTTTGACCCTTGTCGATTATTTTCCTTCTCTTTTCAAATTTGTTGGTCTGTTTGATGGAGTTTCTTAAATATGTGCACGTATTTCTAGAGTACTTGGTAGTACTTGATTGCTTTTCTGTTGAATTCATTTCTTGATTTAGTTTGAGAAGGAACAATACCTAAGTGCGTTGTTTGTATGTACCGTCTGCCTCTCTGGACTATGGTTTTGATCTTTCAGAGTGGATCTATTTCTTCTCCGTAAATTTGTTTATTCAAAGGCATTTTGTCATACAGAATTTGGAACCCAAACATGTATCTTCTGATCAAGACCAGAGCTCAATGCTGAAGGTTATATGCAATCAGCGAGATCGTTTCAGAACACGCCTACGAGAGACAGAAGAAGTAAGTCAATCAATTATCTTTTTGGTGCAAGTGGCTCAGCCATACTCCAATGGATTTTTTTTTTTTTTGAAAAAACATTTAGGAGGTAAGGCAATTAAAGGAGAAGATAGGAGTACTGACAGCAGAGTTGGAGAGGTCAAAAACTGATAATGTCAAACTGTATGGGAAGATACGTTATGTCCAGGATTACAATCATGAGAAAGTGGTTTCTAGAGGATCAAAGAAGGTAGCTTTCTTCATTGCTATTATTTATCTTCACTAACAATTGCAGATCAATTGTGTCGGAGCTTCTGTTATATTTGGTTGTCTTTGTCATTACCAGCACGCAGAGGATCTGGAAAGTGGCTTTTCCTCAGATGTGGAGTCGAAGTACAAGAAAATTTATGAAGATGATATAAATCCATTTGCAGCCTTTTCCAAGAAGGTAGCGATGATTCTCTTGCTTCTAGGGGAGAGCAAAACCGAACCGAACTGAATTTTGATTTGGTCGGTTTGGTTTTTTTGCCCTATTTTTTCTGTTATTTCAGTTTTCGAACCAAAAATATTAATTTTCTTAAATCGAACTGAACCAAAACAAACCTTTTTTGAACCAAATCAAACCAAATTAGTTGGTTTGGTTTTTTGGTTCAAACTGAAATATGCTCACCCCTACTTGCTTCCTAAGTGACATTATTAACTGTTCACCGTTCACCTGCCACCAGGTTTGAATAGCAAATTATTTTCTGGCCCACTTTCTGCCTCAGTGTCATTGTAAGAAAGAATAATTACAAGCATGTGCTTGGCTGACCTGCTGTCCTACTTGTTTAAGAAGTAATCAAGTTCCTAAACTAGTTTTTCCCCATTTGAAAGAGGCGGATAATTTATTACATAAATGAAGTTGATGAATGAATGGAATTAAACAAGGATACATGTAATTTGTCTCGGTTATTATGTATGCTGAGATGATGATGATTATTTGTTTTAATTGGCGGAACTTTTCCAAACGAGTTGATAATTTATTTAAAGAATGACTGCTTTCGTGAGCTTTATCATATGTATTTACATGTAACTTTTACTAGATATTGAACATATTGCATCTCTGTGCTGCTTATTGTATTCATTTGCCATTGACATAACCGTATTCATTTACTTGTATTTAGGAAAGGGATCAAAGATACAAGGAATTGGGTTTTAGGGACAGAATCACCCTAAGCAGCGGACGTTTCCTTCTGGGAAACAAGTAGGGTTCCCTTCTCAATCCTATGGGATTTGTTTTACAATTTCTTGGCATGCCCTCAATCTTACTCGACAAAAAGAATTATTTGATTGAACCAATGAAAAACATTTGTTGATTGTATTCGCAGGTATGCTCGAACCTTTGCATTCTTCTACACCATCGGGTTACATATCCTGGTGTTCACCTGTCTCTACAGAATGTCAGCTTTGAGTTACTTGAGGTAATCTAATTCCGGCTTCTAAGAACTTTTTTCCTTGTTTTCTTTTTATAAATTCTAGTAACACTCGTCTCTATTTGCAGTCATGGAGAGGAATCCTATACAGGAGAGACACAACGGAATCTCCCCCATGCACTCTAGTTTTTCCAGCTCTACTTTGTCTGGTTTCCTGCTTATAAAATGACAAATAGTATTGAATATTTATGAACAGAGAGGTTATACAATGTACATACAACAAAAAAGACCCAATATTATTTTCTTTCATTTTTACTATTTGCCTGGCCAGCTTTGATAATCGCTGCATTTTTGTTACCATTCACCTCTTGTACACAAAGTTGCAACTCTCTGATTAGGCAATGGAGAAAAGCTTTCAATCCCTTTGAGGCCATTCCAAGTTTCAAGGTCTGGAAATCACTTCTCCATGTTGTTACCTCTTCCATGCAATAGCAATTTCTTTTCTTTTGCTTTCCATTAATTTCCCCGTCACCAAATAAAAGCTAAAAAGGACATATTCATCCCGGTGAATTCTTTTATGGGTCAAATTATATATCTTTTAATGGTAACAAAAGGACTAGAAGTTCCCAAATGTCGAAATATCAGTCCTAATGTCATATTATTTAAAATAGATGGATCGAAGTGGATTTTTATGGAAAAAATAAGGACTTATCTGTAATTGTTCGAAACAATTCGGAGTCTCTCAAACTGCGGGGCTTCTTCTTCCTGAATGGAAAAACCTAATTGATTACGCTAAGGAAATTACAAGGAAGATACCATGAAATTAGCTTGCAATATATCATCAATTGCCGCCACGACCTGTTCACGCCTCCCTTACAGTAGTCATTCTGTCTCCTCTTTCTGTTGTTTTTCATTTTTCAATTCGAACAAGAGAACAGTAGGCCCAATGTCCCTATTTTCTGTTCGTATTTCCTCTTCTTCGACAGTGGGTGAATCCTCGTCCGCCGGCGCCCCTGTCACCGACGCCAATGAAGCTGTGATAAAACTAAAGTATCCGGAGAAACCTTGGCTAATCGTTGGCCTTGGTAATCCAGGCAAAAAATATCAATCAACTCGCCATAATGTATCTTCTTCTTCTTCTCTCTCTGTGTGCGCTACGTTCCAAAAACGTAACGAAGAAGAAAAGGATTAAGCCTACTTTTTTTCCTTGATTAATTGGCAGGTGGGTTTTGAGATGGTAGATGCAGTAGCGGGTGCTGAAGGGATATCAACGAGTAGTGTCTCCTTTAAGGCCCTTCTTGGAAAAGGTTTCTTATTTTTATTTCTATTGATGTTAACAATTGAAGCTTTAATTTTAATTTCTGTTAATTTGAACTTATGGGTTAACGTAATCTTTCAAGCAATCTGATTTTCAACAGAATAGGAGAATGAGTTAATATCAGTTTAATCATTCTGTGTTGTACTGTTCTGTCTTCTGTTTTCAATATTGAAGTTTTCTTTCCCTTCCCCTTTGTTTTTATCAAAAAAGAAAAGATGATAATGAATCGTACCTTAACAGCAATTTCCTGTTTCTCGTTCGTGAAAGCGTCTCTGTGTGGTATTGTGAACATCCAATCAACTATAATATCATTAAAGAAGCTCATTCAATATGTGAAGTTGTATAATTTTTCAATTGAGTTTTTCTTTTCTGTCAAGTAATCATAATGTTATCATGGTCCAGGTTTTATTGGAAATGTTCCAGTAATGCTTGCCAAACCTCAGACTTTCATGAATGCAAGTGGTGAGTCTGTAAGTAAGCGAATCTGGTAGAGATCTTTATGTGAATTTATGGTCAGCATCTCACTTTTTGGACTTCTTTAGAAGTTCTGTCTGATGTTCTCTTTTGCATTTCTTAGGTAGGGGCTATTGTCTCCTATTACAAGATTCCGCTGAAGCAAGTACTCTTGGTAAAGCATCGATCTTCCGTTGCACTTCACTTTGATTCTTCCTTGCTATGTTTCATCCAAGATTTCTTTCATGCAGATTTATGACGACCTAGATTTACCTTTTTCCAAGTTGCGACTATTGCCAAAAGGTGGACATGGAGGACACAATGGGTATCTTTTCCTTCCCTCTCTTGCTCTTTTGTGCCTTGGGCTACTTTCACAAATTCAGTGGTAAATTTTGCTTCTAAGGTATTTAAAATGGGTATTTTGAGGGGAGTGAAAATGAGAATCCACATGACCAATCCATCTAACTTGAGACCGTAATTTGGGGTAGTTTGCTTGATTTTCTTTCTTTCTTTCTTCCCTTTTGTTTTTCCTAAAAAAAAATGGATAGGATTCTTGAAAATCCAGATGTCCATGTTTCTCATTCCGATGCTAAGGGTATTGGCATGGCACATGTCATGAAAATAAGTTAAAAGTCCTGGACAAGATTAAGTTAGCGATCGCGTTGTCTATGGAATACTTTATATGCATGGTCCTGTTAAGATCCTTAGCACTAGAAATGCTTTTTTCAATGATCACATGAAGAGATAATCTTAATATGACTGATACAAATTGTGTTTTTATTTGTAAAATGCTTGCTTTTGCGCTCCTACAGGATGCGGAGTGTCATCGACCATTTCAAAGGAAATCGTGATTTTCCTCGTCTGAGAATTGGTAAGCTGGTTTCGCCTAGCACCTGAACTATGTCCACAACTCTCAATCTTAATGATGTATTTGCGAACATGGTTTCAGGGATTGGGAGGCCGCCTGGGAGAATGGACTCGGCAAGCTTTGTACTTCGCCCTTTCACTAGACAGGAGCGTGAAGAGGTATGTAAAACTTGATTCATATGGGCACGAAAGAAGTGTATTTGAAGAAATGTTGCAAAATTCAACATGGTTGTGCGTTTTTCAGTTGGATTTCACATTTCAACACGGCATAGAAGCCATCCGGATACTTTTGCTGGAGGGATTCAACAAAAGTGCAACATTTGTAAACACCGCAAAATCTTTGGAGCAATGCAGTTAATGATTCTGCCGTGGGCAGATCTATTTCTACATTGGAAGAAGTGATCCCAAGGAATGGTGGTGGAAATGCAATTTTGGCGGTTGGTGTCTAAACCAACTGATTTAAAAATTGGCCAGCTAAGAGTTGGTGGGAGGATTGATTGTCAAATAGGGGCAAGCATTGCTGAACTTGCTATTCATTGAAATCATTTCTCCTTGGCCTTGAGAGCTTTTTTTAAGTCTAGTAGTTTGTGCATGCGCTGAATCCCAAAAGCCCTTTTTCCCTTTGCCTCAAAGTTTGAAATTTGAACATTAATTATTGGGTAAGAAAGCATGATTCCAATGAACTTTTTTTGTTGTGGTTGTCAACAAAAATTCAACAGAAAAGGATATCAATTAGGCAAGTAATTCAGATGCTTTGACCGGAGGAATTTGATTTTATTTGAACACCCTTTTGCTTTATAGGATCTTTTGACCTCAAAATTCCACCTAACCTCCCCAACTTTTTGCCATAACCAAGTTACACACACAATCTTAAAGGGAACTAAAGAAGAAGGAACCCGCCTACAATCACGGTACCTGTCCGAGGTGTATGATTTTGTGGTCCCCCATCTCTCGTTTCTTCGTCGGAGATTCTATTATACTGCACACCGAAACAATAACAATAGTAATAATATGAAAGGCTAATAACATGAAAGTTCGGTTACCGTATCAATTAACACATGGTAGATGAGTAGTTTTTACCGTAACATTGAATGGTAATTCGTTCTACCAAGCAAACAATCCAACCCTTGAAGTCTATTATACTCTCAGACATCCAACAACTGATACTGGAATAATTATCCTAATATTAGCACTTGCTGGGGGAGAATCCAACACGATTATTAGCCAGGTCAAAGCTAACACGTGTGCCTTGCTGTTGCACATTCCCTATAATCGACAGAGACGACGTCGTAGGAGCAAAAGCGAAACAGTAAGACCCCGTGGAATCCACCGGAATTAAATAGTTCGCAGCTGGTAAATCCCACGGCTTCTCTCCACCAAAATGAAACGACACCGTTGGCACCTTCACACTACTTTCCCCTGATAAGTCGTAACACGTGTCGAATAATGCCATGCCGCTCGTAGATCTCAAGTGTCCAGCCATACTGACAAACGAGTCTCGCAACGAGTTATAAGCCGCCGTCTGTAGCCGAGTTATCGCCGTTCCGCAATCTACGATCACACCTCCGTTACCTCCGTCGTCAAGTTCAAACACTTCTTGTGGGATTCTCAGCAACTGGCCACCGACGCTAATTCCTGAGAGTCCAACGTAATAAAATGTATCAATTTTGCTGCTCTTTAGCAATGGAGAGATGACAGAGTCGCCAACCGGAACGGAGTTAAAATCTAGAGTCGACGATTCTGCCGAGTCACGATTCACTAAACAGTAAGAAAGGGATGTCGCTTTAAGCTGTGATGTTAGTGAGAGTGGGCCGCCGCCTAATCCAAGCAAACCAGCGGCACCGACAAATAATCCTTCATTATCATGACCACAACCTATAGCGATGTTATTGACAGTAGCTGATTCACCAAACGACACCGTCTCGGTCACGAAGTCGCCGAAAGTAAACGATCCGTCGCCGTAATTAACTTGGTAAAGGCATTGTCCGTCGCGGCAACTTGACATTTCTAAAGAGTTGCATTGCTGGGAATCGCATGTGAGCGGCGTGTAGCTAGACGACGTCGTTGGAGAGAAAACAGGATCAGCTTGTTGGTAACAGTCGGAGCATGGCTGGCACTGGATCCAGTTAACGTCAGAACCAGTGTCTAAAACCATGAAAAATGGTTTAGCAGGGTTACCAACTCCCACCCGAGTAAAATACTCCCCACTTCCTTGACTTGTACCCGATGAAACCGGGGTGGATAAGTCTTGGGGATTGAAATCAGAGATAGATAGCCCGCTGAGGAGATGTTCGACTCGATCTGTGATGGCTTTGACTCGGGAAGTATCACGGCTGAGACGTGAAAGGACTAGGAGATTGTAGTCCTTGTGGGTGGTTTGAAGAACGGCGTGACGCGGGTGGAGGGAGAGTGAAAATGAAGAAGCATTAAAAAAAGAAGGATTTCTGGTTTTAGTGGATTCTAGTTGATACTGCTGGGACAAGGTGGTTTGTTGAGGATCAGAGGAGACGACCCTCAGAGCTTGCTGAAGAGAGAACGAGACGTCGAGGATCGTCGTTTTGAGTTGCGGTGGTAAGTCACGAGAGAAGGAGAGGGTAAGAGAAAAGGTAATAGTGAAGAGAAATAAGAATGACGCTAAAGCTGTAGCCATTGTTGGGACTCTGTTTGGTCTGGCAGGGAGGGGAGGGGGAAAGTAGAATTTAAAGTGGAAGGGAAGTGAGTGGGGATGGATTTGACTTTATTAGCTAAGGAGCGGAGAGACTGGCGTCATGGTCCTTCACACTGGAGACAAAAGCAACAATCCAAACTATGAACAGTGTCTGCATGATCAGAAATCTGATACAAACTCAAAGTTTCCATTAAGCTAACGAACAAGAAGGCCAAAATTACTTATTTATGCCATGAAAAGAAAGCAATCCTGGATGATGTTGCAGCAGCAAGGTTGTTATAGACAGAAGCAGCCACTTTTGGTGAAGAACCTTTGTGAGTAAGGGTCGCTTTCTTTTCTCGTACATGCAGCATCATTGACTCGATATCTGAAAACCCCATGAGAGATATCGAATTCAAGCTCCTGTTACTAAGTGAAAGTTTATATGCATAAAGGCGCATATTAATTACCATCGATAATTGACATTGCAGCAGCCGGTTTGTTTTGGCAAGTTGCACATCTTAAATCAGCTGCTAAAACTACCACTTCAACCTACACATGCAATAACCAAAGATCATCAAATGCTAGAAGCATTAGTGTTGCCATTAAATGTTAAATCCCAGATGGTATTAGAAGAAAGATCAAACCTGAGACACCGTCGAGGAGTGATCATGAGAAGGCTGCGAGTTGAGATGAGGAGGATGTAGTAGTTTATTACTGGATTTGTAGAATGTGAGCCTAGCAAGCTCCTGCTTAACCCAAGAAACCATGAGACAACAACAACAAGAAGATGACTTTGGCTGTGAAGGGGAAGTAACAAGTAGAAGTACCCTTTGTTGATTGAAAAAAAGGCATCTTTTGGGTTGTTGGCACAGTAATGTGAAAGGGATACGAGCATGAATATTGATTTAGTTCATTGTCATGATTATTGGAAAGCCCATCTAAAAGGAGAACGAAGAATCTATGATGCTTATCAATAAATAACTTGGTAATATCCAGGAAAATCTTTGTTCATATGCTTTTAGAATTCACGTCTTTGTTAGATCTCACATCCAAAATAAATGGGTATGTCCATCTGTGAGACTGTGTCTGTATTCAGTCGATCAAGATTTATGATGTTGACAAGGAATCAGAAATATCTAGTCAAACTTCATCCATGCATGATTCCCAATTACCACCATGAAACTCTGTTTCTAAGCGTCTTGTTCATGGCGTACTTATTTAGTCAAAATGGTATATGTGTGAAGAAGTGTGAAGGTTTCAGGTACAGAGAGAGAGCAAACAACAAGTGCGTGCAGAAGAACATGGCATGGCATGCATGTAACCAACAACTCATGCTAAAATTGCAGTTTCATAGTATAAAATCAGCCTAATTTACCGATGCTGTTAGCTCAAAGATTAACTATGGCTTCTCTGTATCTTCAAACAAGTTCCATTGTCCCTGCTTCCATGGCTCTGCTGCTTCTCTTTCTCATGTCCCTTCCAGCTAAAATTTTCGCACAGAACACACCCATCTCCCCAGACCCAACCCTAGCTGATTGCTCCACAAGTCTGCTTCCACTGACACCATGCGCGCCCTTTGTGCAAGGCATGGCTCAGTCTCCACCGCCAACTTGCTGCGAAAATCTCGACCAGCTCTCCCTTCAGCAGCCTGCCTGCGTTTGCCTCTTGCTGAATCAGACCAACTTTGCTTCTTTCCCAATCAATACCACCCTGGCTCTCCAGCTGCCTGCTCTTTGTAGCTTGCAACTTAACAGCTCTTCCTGTCCAGGTACCATACCAATCCTTACACTGGTTATCTTTACAGTTTCTTATTGGCTCTCACTTCATGCATTTTTTCCATGGTTTTGTTCCAGGATTTTCTGGTCAGGTCTCCTTAGGGGCTCGCGCCAACTCTTCTAGTGGGATACACAGTAATTCTTCTATTGCCAACTCTTCCATTGCCGGTATGGACATGAAAATTTCTCATAATCTCTTCAAAGTTTCCAAGCTTCCTTACTTACCCTGTTCCCGTTTCCTGGAATTTCAGTTCCCCCAATGATTCAAGTGGCTCCAAGACCTGTTATCCCAATAGGATTTGGCAGAAGTACTGGCTTCAAGTTAAAGGCAAAAACAAAAGCACTCATGGTGATCTGGGTCACCCTGCTGATTACGCTTCTTGCATAAATCGATTCAGTAATCCCTTGAGGACCAGCATTGATATTCCTAATATTGTCTTACGTTTATGATAGTATTCTTATAGAGTCTACTTAATGTGTTTTACCCTTCCACTGACTGTAGAACAATGCTTGCATTTTCATGTGGGTAAGCCAAATTAATTTCAAGATTATCGACAATTTGAAGGATTTTGCATTAAAATAAGAATCTGGGTAATTCAAACAATGATCAGCAGTCAAATTAAAAGGAGATTTCAGCTTGCTGGTAAACTTTACTGCATTCATAGTAATAATTAGATGTTTTCTGTATGCTTGGTACGTTACAGAAAGAAAGATTTACTTAAGAAAGGAAAGCCTTTTGACATGAAAATCTTGGCGTACACTTAATCCAAACTAGGAGCAACCTCAGTTGGATTGGATTCAAAAACATCAGAATTAGAAGCATCAGGTTCCTCTAAAAGCTCTCGAGATTGAACTGACTCTTTGTAGGCTGGAGTTTCCTTGAAATCTGTTGACCCTTCATTGAATGTTGCCACAGCAATCCCGCATGCAATTACCTGTCGGAAGATGCATAACAGATTAAAGAATTCACCAGAACAAGGAATGATAACAATAAAAGAAAAGAACAACAGAAACCACACGAGAGAACATCAAGAACAAAATGAACACGAGAAGTAACAGTCAACAATTAAAGAGAGCAGAAACCAAAGTAAAGAAGATCAAGAAACATACATAAATAAATAAATAAATATAAATATATATATATATATATATATATATATATATATATATATATATAAGAAAATTGGCAAGAATGAGAAGAAGAAGTAACAATCAAGAAAAGAAGATTACCGCGAAAACAACACCAAAAGCCCATAAGTACTGAAGAACGAAACCAAGAGCATCCCACTGAGGACCTTCCCAAAAGTCAGGCTCATCTCTCGGAAGCTTAGACAGAATCTCATAATACTTATCATCCACAACATCAACGCTACTACTTGTGCTATCACTAATCAAATCACCATTAAGTTGTTTATTGTTTTCAGTTTCATCTTCTTGATCTCTTATGGTGATAGAGCTTTTCTTGTTCTTTCGGTCAAAACGACCAGTTCTTGAAGAAGAGGAAGAAGAGAGTTTCTTCGCTGAGACTATAACTTGGCGAGCTCTTCTTGATAAAAGGAGTTGCGGACGGTTGTGGTCGCAGTTGTAAAGGTAGTGCCTGGTTGGCTTGGTGCAGATGAGTCTGCCACCACTGCAGCCACCGTGGCCGGTGGCTATGAAGAGAGACATAAGTGAGTGGTCGAGAATTAGCTGTGAGAAGCACTGCCTTGGCGAGGATAAAATGCAGAAAGCAGAATGGTGTTGCTTTTACATGTACGTTTATGATCTGACCCTGTTTCTATCCATGCGAATCTGGCATCAGTCAAAAAGGACCAACAGCCCTTTACTTGGGTTGTAAATCCAAGAAACCTTCTTCCTTGTCTTGTAGGCCCAAGATTCACGCTTCAGCTTGAGGCCCAGAAGCGATTTCCTAAATCGGGCTATGCATAAAAGGATTCAACGAATATCATGCAGTAAGGTGTGCAAGTGGATCAATTCATCAAAGTTCTTATTAAGAATCCATGCGAGAAAAATCACTTCTAATTTTGATTAATGGATACTGCTAAAAAAAAAAAAAAAGTTTGCATGCATTTTCATAAACCCATCATGAATACGATATGCTACGATTATTATCCATTGATAATAAACATTATGTAATTTTTTTAAAAACAGTTAATCAAAAAGTAAGCGAGAGATGAGCATGACCAAGAACTTGAGATTATCAAAGGAGCTCAAGTGAGAGTGGGGCTGGCAAAGTAATGTATTCTTTTTGTAGAAGGAAGACTGAAGACCACGTTATTAAATTAAATTCTGAATTTCCTAGTTGTTTCCTAGGCAGATCTTTTATTATTGATTTCAAGACTCCAAAACACACAGAAAAGAAGAAGGAATCTTGATCTCCCTGAGCCACAGGAAATTTCAAAGAAGGAGCTTTGGAAGTGTGCTTCTCATCCGACCACACCATTTTTTGTTGTTATTCGGAAATTCTATTCTGACATAATATGTGTTTACATGTTGTGATGTTTGGTCGTTTCTTGGTGAACCGCCTGCTTCCTCCACCTACCAGTTGCGTATTTCCTTCCGATCATGGCAGTCTCAAACCCACAACACACAAACACCGTCCAACGTCATCTACCTCACAGATCCCATTCTTGTATCAATATAAATAGTCTCAACTATATACTAATTTAAGCTTCAGGATCATTCTCTAGACATCGAACGCAGTTCCCAGGATTCTTATTGATGTAAAGCATCATGAGAGAATGACTCCATTGTTATTGATTGATATGGATGATTTTGAGCATATGATCATGAAGAAGCAGCAGCCATCAAACCTTAGTTTTCTGATAACAAAATTTAGTAAGGAATAACATCTCAGAACTGAATTCCCGGATGAAAATAGTATATTTATTGGACAAGCAATTTATTGATTTAGGAAATAATCAAATCTCGTACGTTGCACTCTTTCTTTTCCTGAACAACAATTGCTATGTTCATAAGACAAAAAAGAGGATCCCAATCGAGAAACGCCTACTGATTATAATAACACAATTTTTTTTTGTACATCATAGGAGAAATCGTTAATAAGTCCACCGGAAACGCGACACACGATTAAAATATTGATCGTAAATAACAAACAAGAAGAGGAAGAGGAAATCGACGGTTAAACTCACCGATACGGCAGCTCATCCGTCACAGTAAATATCGGCGATGATCAACCACCGGAGAACATCATGCCTCATTAGATTCCGTCTCCGGCAAGGCGTTCAAATCAAAAACAGCAGCTTCCTCTTCTTTCTCGATTATCGTTCTTTTCTTGTTCGTCATTTTCTCCTTCTTATCATCACGTCCAACTGTAACAACCTCCTCCGACTGAAGAGCGTCACGCGATCCTTTGCTGTTTCCTTTCTCGAAATACTTAACAGCTACCTGTATCCTTCTGAGAATGGCGAAAAATTCCTCTACCTCCTTCTCCGTCGCGTCATCTTGTCTACTCTTCCCGCGGCTCACTTCTTCAGGCGACGACGTCGTCTTCCTCTTCCTATCCCTCCTTCTCTTCTCGTCATCCATTGCTCTCATATCGGAAACAATGACAGAAAACAATTTCTTTCGTTGTTAACGCCAACAACTAATCCACCGAATCGGATTACTGTTGCGTATTAAACCTAATAATTAACGATTGAATAGGCCGATTAAATTAATATGAACCGCCACGAGAAATTGGCAATAAATTCCACCGGCTCAATGCCGATATGATTTTTTTATTTTTTTATATAAAAAAAGACCCACATGTCTTGCTTTTGGTACTCATATTCTGAAGAAAAGGAACACGCGGTCGTTTTCTAGCCGCTGGATGTGGACTAGGCGAATATGACGTCATTGTGATTACGTCACTCGGTGTCATCGACATGGCGAAATGTGATATGCGTTTCCGAATAATGACGGTAGCTCGTATGACACGCGCCCACTAGTACGACGCGTGGTGTCTGGGGAATTAGCTGACGAGATAATATTCCAAAAATATTTTGAAATTAATTTAAAATATCAAACAATTAGACTTAATTAATCAAATTAAGAAAAATAAAAATGATTTAATTAGTTTGAAAGTTATTGGAATGTCCATAGATTTATTTATTGTATTTACTTATAATTTAATTTAATAATAATTTTTAAAGAAAAATAAAATAAAAATATGTGAGCACGTAGATATATATTTTTATATGTGAAAATTATGCTGAGTATTGAATCATGGTTGTATCATAATTGAACCGATACAGTCGACTTTCGCGAGGGCCCGAGACAATCACTGTTTCCTGGACCAAGCACAACTTGATGTAGGCATTGCCCTGCCATCTCTATGCCTCGGAGAAGTATTCGCAAGTCATATCGGGTGGAGTATTCAAAGACATCACTTGCCACCGCCATCTTGCAAGAGAGGACTCCGAAATTGAAGCCATTGATGTTATGAAAGATGGGACATTGGACCAACCCATAGAATAAGTGGACTCCAAGGATCGTATGCTTTTCCATTCTGAATCAATCTTAGCCATTTATTGCTTTTCATCTCCATGATTTGTTGACCCATTGATCATTGCCATCCGCCGATAGATATGTATGTAACTTTCAAAGAAGCATGTCAGTATGATTAAGTAAATTTATGTACTAAAATTACTTTTATGTTATCAAATAATAATGATTATCGAGTGATTTTCATAAATATTAGTGGTTTTAAATTCACCCACCCTCCAAAAAAAACAAACCAAACATAATCTTGATGATTTTTCAAAATATATATATATAGACAATGGTGAGATTTTCTTAGAAGCTGTCAAATTTTCAATAATGGACTGAGCCCAACAACATAACCAAACCAAGTTGCTGAAGGGGGTAGACCCGGTCCAATGACTAACCATGTTCAAACCATGAAGACTGAACCCAATTCCCAAAAATAGGCCCGAGACTTGTTTGTCTATGACATTTTCTAGTCAAATATAAGAACCATGTAAATAAATTCAATATGTATAAATAAATATAAACATGAAGAAATTCCCCACTACCTTAATTTTAATCTTATTTTTATTTTTTTCATTTTCATTATTCCTCTTTTTAGAATTTAATAATGAGAAGATATATATATTTTTATCTAAAAAAGTAGTTCTTTAATTATTCGTATTTATTTTTCCTTTAATTTATAGTAATATTTATGCATATATAAATAAAGTAATGAATATATAATTTTAGTTTACTAAAAAAATATTATTTTACAGAATTGCCACCAAACATCAATAGTATTAATTAGTGATTACAGGTGATAATTAAAATTTTGAATTGAATCAATATAATTAAATTAATTTGATTTTTCGGTTAAAATGGAGATATATTGGATGAACCAACACCCATCCCGTGTCTTCCTTTCAACCTGGACAAAATCTGCAGACAAAAATGATGAAAATTCAGTATTGTTCTTTGGTGTGGTCTCGTTAGATATTAAATGGTGCCCGTACCTTGCTGAATTGGCCTGTTGCTTATTGAAAGAGATGGCCATTTAATCACTTAAATGGCCTTTTGTAACGTCGACAACATCCAATGAGAGCCATGCACGTTTTCTAGTTTCTGCTTCCCTTACGCTGAGAAACTCTATCCATCCCCATCATCTCATAGAATTATACTATCCATCCTGATCATCATATAGAATCATATATTCCTTAATAATATATCTATTTAATGCATTGAACTCATACAAGAATTTCGAATCTAACCCATATCAAATCTCATGCCGAAGAAACAAACTTGGCATAGTTCTGAAATCCATAACGTAAGAGAGAAAAGCAAAAGAATGCTTATGTCCTTTGATGCCTTTAGCTATTTGGTCCCAGAAGAGACTCATCAATCAAATGAAAAGCCTGAAAGATCTTATGGAGCATAATTACAGGTGTTAACAGATGAGAAGATGAACATTCCATATCATATTGTTTCCCTTTCCTAGACGGTTGATAATAACTTGACATTTACAGCATTTTTCGTAATTCTTGCTTCATAGTTTAATGTTATATCATTGGCTTTATATATAAAGATTCTGTTTCTCTTCCATTCAGGAGAAGCAAACAGGTGAAATACTGGATATTTAGTAACTACGATAGAGATATTTCAGTCATGACTTACCAGGAATAATCAAGAACAAGAACGTAGAGCATTGTCTTGGTCTGGCTTCTATGAAATGATAACTCTGTGAAAGATTCCGGTGATAGATTTCATTCGTTCCTGATTCATATTGAGTAAATCTTATTGTTGTAAGAATTAGTAAATCATAATTAGAACGAATATTAGAAAAATAATTTAAATATTTGACAATGTTATCAAGTACCAATTTGCATATATGTAATTGAGGTGGAAATTTGTTCTTGAATTGGGACCCAATGGGTATGGCTGAGATTGAATTGAATAAGAGTTGGGAATAGTATCCTACAAAGAGACACTTGAAATTCAAGGCTTAGAACGAACATCAAATGATATTGCCCTAATTCAAGCTAACCTGGCGGCCATGAAAACGTCAGCCTGAGAAAGATTGATTGTTGATAGCAAAGAAAAGAAAGACAATTGGAGGACAACCACAATTAGGGGTTTGAAAGCAACATTAGGGGACCAATTACTAGAGCCTTAATTGGGTATTGGGAATTATTGACATGTTGAGAGACAAAACTAGCAAAAGGGTGGGTACCCATTAGGAATCCACTTCGTTGGACGTCGGACCAACCGGAATTCAGAGATTCGGATAATCTTCCTTGATTAGCCAATCAAGACTGAGATAAGGCCATTTGTTGGGTCCCTGAAACCTTCGTAGCAAACCACCAAAAGTGCATGGACTTTCAATTTAGGGACACTTTCCTTGCTAGCACAAAGAGTAAAAGCACGTAATTGTGGGGTCGTATCCTTAACAAGGGCGTCAATAATTGTAAGCCCTTAAAATCAATTACTAGATTCAGGTTAATTCTCCTTGTAACGGTCACTTCCTTCCATGTCTTACTGGTTTTAACCAATCATAGCTCTTTACTTCTCATTTTGGCTATAGCTCGGACTTCCTTTCGTTTCTTTTGCAATTATCTTCAATGATCACTGATCGGAAAGCTGCAAATGCCCTGTCGGGCAAAACTGCTAGAGCCTGTGATTGCTGTTCCAGAAAACGAGCACGTTGGTTTTGTGCTGCTGATGATGCTTTTCTTTGTCAAAGTTGTGATGATTCGGTCCATTCAGCTAACCAGTTAGCAAGCAGGCATGAAAGGGTCCGCCTAGAGACTGCTTCTTTTAAGATATGTGGTTCGAGTGCTTTTTCTGCTGATTCTGCACCCGCGTGGCATCAAGGCTTTACTAGGAAGGCAAGGACTCCGAGGAACAACAGTAACAAGTCCTTATTAGCCAATCAGCGACTTAAAGATGAAGAGAAACTATCAATCTTCAATCCACTTCCTCTTGTTCCTGAAATTGGGAGTGAAGAAGAGGGTAATAGTGCTTTTGCTGATGAAGATGATGATCAGTTGCTCTATAGGGTTCCTGTGTTTGATCCATTTGCTGCAGAGTTATGCACCGGTGATATAGTAACATATGGTGAAGGAACTGATCAAATCCCCGTGGAAAATGAAGAGGGAAATATTGCCTTTCATGGTAATCGTGATGGAAACGAAGTAACATATGATGATTTGAACGATTTACCTGAGTTTCTATCTCCAGACATGGATCTTGCTGAGTTTGCTGCGGATGTCGAGAATTTGCTAAGACTAGATGAGGATTCTCCACATATCAAAGATGTGGATTTGTTAAACTGTAAGAAAGAAGAAGACAATGATCAGAAGTTATGTTTCGCCGATCAGGAAAAAGCAACGATGAAGGTTAAGGATGAACAAGAAGTCGAAGGCATCACTGGTTTCGATGATTTCGACCAAGCTTTTGATATACCAAGAGATTTGATGGATTGGGGTATCAATTACGAGTCACCAAAAACATCATCGGATGAAGTTCAGGAGAAGAAGAGTGAGCAGAAGAAAGAAATGGAAAGAACTGCATCATTATTGAGGTTAAATTATGAGGCAGTAATTAATGCATGGGCTAGCCAAGGTTCTCCTTTTACTTCGGGAAGCCGGCCACAGCTCAATCCGAATGATCGCTGGCCTGATTGCTTGGTACTTGTCTTTCATCCCTTATTTGCCTGTTGCAATCAGAGGCTTTATAGCCATCATTAATCGCTCTGGTTTATGACTGATTCATCTTCTGTTATGTTACATAGGGTGCTTGTCCTAAGGATGGCTCCGGGAGGCACGCAAGAGAAGCAAGAGTTCTGAGGTATAAAGAGAAGCGAAGAACACGATTATTTTCGAAGAAAATAAGGTACGAGGTGAGGAAATTGAACGCAGAAAAGAGGCCTAGAATGAAAGGGAGATTCGTCAAGTGGACGTCTTTCATGGGTAGTGGCTTTCCTTACATTAATAAGTAGCACTTACCCAACTGCCATGCCATATGCTTGCTTCTTTTGTTGCAGGCAAACATGCATGAGATAACCAATTTGTACAAGTACTGATTTTGGATCAAAATTTTACCACAAGGGGGAAGTAACTTAGGGAGTTATTTCCTGTAATTGTTGTCTTTGTCTCGACGTCTGACAGCGTAGTAATTAATCCTTTGGCAGCATGAAGATGCAAATCTAGACAAGACAAAGATCTTAGTAACTTACTTTGTTTAATTATAAAGTGTATCTTCTGTGCAATGGTTCGTTGCACTTGGAAATTTTGAACGTGCATGTAAGCTACTTACTGTATAGTAAAGCTGGAAGTATATGTTATGCATGGCAGATGATGACCCACCAAGAGATCTTAGTTTTCTTTATGAACTAGAATGCATGTTTCTTTATAGGATGAATAAATAGATTATAAATGATACGAGATTTATCAATTAATTATTTTATGAGAATATAACATATCATTTAAATGTGATAAAAAATCTTTTCAAATGCACTAACATGTAAAATACAAGTGAAATTCGTGGATTCAATGTAAAAGACAGTCATCTTGTATGTTTGTGTAGTAATATGGACAATTCTAAAGACCACTTTCATTCCTGACCAGATAATTAGAGCAGATTACAGCCACTTTGACATGAACAATACCATATACCAAATGTCCAAAATCAGTAAAATTTTTTGAATATAATATATATATATATGAAAGATTATATATTTATGATTTTTTTAAAATGATATTATGTTTTTATGTTATAAGAATAATTATTAAACATCGGTGTATTCTTAAGAAGAATATGAAATGTAGAATAAATCAAGGATATATAACAGTCCATGATAAAAAAAATGATAAAAAAATAACATGACCGACCAACCATTCAAAATTATTAAGAATATGAAGTTGAAACGGGAATGATTGAACGTGCGAGACATGGAACGAGATCATAATAGCTAAGTCGACTTTTAGATCTAAGTGAAGGCGGGGTAAACTGGAAATCAAGACTTGATTAGTTAATCGAGTATGACTATGGAATCATGCGCCTGATATGATGTATTAGATCCATTATTGGGAATTCTAACATGGGCAATACAAGGCTTCGTTCTTCTGCATTCTGATATGGCATGTTGAGGTTGTTTTCATGGTTCAAAAGCTACCGTAAATCCAGCAATGGGGTGTGCGAGGATTTAGGGCTTGATGGACTGACCATACAAACAAAAGAACACGTACATGGATGCCCAAATCCACCAAAATCAAATATTTTTATAATTATTAGCTATTTTTCGATTTATATATATATGTATATATATATATATATATATATATATGAGACTCAATTGTATTAAAGTGATGTTACCAATAGAAGCTTCAACTACAAGTAAAGGAGAAGAGAAGGTTTTACAAGGAAATTTGGAAAAGTCTAGGAAGAGAAAACATAAGTTCCACGTTTATCGGATCAAGAAGAGAAAGGTATTCAAAGGGTAAAGCAAAACCAGAGGCCGAGTTCGTATCGCGCCCACAGTCATCTCTTCGTATGAAATCCATGTACGGATTCCACAAAACCAGGAGTGACCAAACATGGACGGCTATTCTTTAATTTATCAACTCTACCCACCCAATCATTGATCCTTCACGCGCTTTATCTCCAGCCCCTTCCACATCCTTCCCCGCATTTTTACCATAACTCCATCTATTTTTAATTTTTAATATAATCTATTTATTCTATAGGAATATTCTATTTATTTTAGTTAATTTAGCTAAAATATAATTTATGTGGTATGTTATATTATATTAGATTTAATTGTTAATTTAATATTATTATTAACTCTGAATTCAGTATGATTCAACTGTTAGCAGCAACATCTTTAAGGTTGGTTGAATTTCATTTAGGAAATGCAATATACGGCGCGTGGGAATGGTAGGAGTGATGTGCAGCATGCATTGTGGCGACTCGTCAGCATGGTTTAACTCGTAGTAATGCTCCACGTGTTCGCTGTCATGCTGCTTCGGATTTTCCACCAACTTTCAGGGCACTTTTCCTATAATATCCTCGGGAGTATGAAGGAATTACAGCCATCCTCCGAGAAAACAGCGAACCTGGGCTGGTAATAGCAAGCAAGGGTACTCACCAAAACAGCAGAAACCAAAAGCCGGAAAGTTGCACAAAACCAGGTTTCCAAAATTTGCCTGTTTTCTTGGAAAACCACTGCGCCTCTATCCCCCACCTTCTATTTACATTTAGAATATGTCCACCATCTCCTCTCCCTCTCCTTTCTTATATAATTATAATCCCTTCTTCTCTCTTCTCATCCTTTTCCAATACCCACCTCTTTCACCTTTCAACAACCCCTCAAATCTAGATTCATCAAGATTTCTGTGTGATCAAGAAATACTACAGTATGCGGATGAGTTGCAATGGATGTCGAGTTCTACGCAAAGGATGTAGTGATAACTGTAGCATCAAACCTTGCCTTCAGTGGCTTAAATCCCCCAAGGCTCAGGCTAATGCTACTCTCTTTCTTGCTAAATTCTACGGCCGTGCTGGCCTTGTCAACCTCATCAACTCTGGCCCTGACCATCTCCGTCCTGGTAATCCTTCTTCTCCGTAATTGTTCCTTCTTCTCCTTAATTGTTCCTGTACTTTTCTGGTATCGAACTGGGATTTCAAGTCTAGAGTTTCTCATCGGGTTCTGTTTCTTTTTCCAGCGATTTTCAGATCATTGCTTTACGAGGCTTGCGGTCGGATTGTAAATCCGGTTTATGGATCAGTTGGGTTGTTGTGGACCCGAACTTGGCAGCTCTGCCAAGCCGCTGTGGAAGCCGTTTTAAAAGGTGAACCTATCAAGCCCATTTCACCAGCTGAAGCCCCGATCAATGCGTCTGATATTCGCCACGTGTTCAAAGATAATATTTCGGCTACGGGAGCCGTTTCCTCCGAGCAGCTTCATAAAGTGAAGCGCAAGTCTAAAAGCCAATTCAAGCGATCGGCTCCTAAATCCAAGCTTAAAGTAGAGCCGGCTTTAGATATTGCAGATGAGACAGGGTCGATAGTGAATTGGCGACCCAGTCTTGCGAGCGAGAGCGGGGAAGGTGACAGCCTATCGGTTGAGACTGTGGAGGCTTCGTTAGCTAAGCATGATGAGCAAGCGGAGGGAAGCGACGTAAGACTAGAGTTGACTTTGGGATTGAACTGAAAAACATCAAGGGA
The DNA here is from genome assembly GCA_948192965.1 of Dalechampia spathulata. NCBI lineage: Eukaryota > Viridiplantae > Streptophyta > Magnoliopsida > Malpighiales > Euphorbiaceae > Dalechampia > Dalechampia spathulata. Next base: position 26,891 of record CANYBF011091303.1, read on the forward strand.
GAGATGTTGGAAGTGTGGAGCAAAACAATTTTGCAGGCTGTGATCGGACGGGAGGGTCCAAGCCCCGGCTGGAGGGCCCAAATAGAAAATTTAGATAGTTCTTTTCCTTGTCCATTTTAGTATACATTAATTTAGGATCATTTCTTGTTTTCTTTCTTTTCCTTTACAACCTCAAATGTATACTCTTGGCACATACCAGACAGACTGCACCAAAGTTGTTAAATAACAAAGAAACTACAGGATTCCCCACAATTATTGATGTTTATCCATTTGGGTCTTTACCTTGGAGATCGAAAATTCGTGTTATAGCCCTACATAAGGCCTTGAGAAAGCAAAAGCAAACAGCTACTCGAAAAAGAATACTCTTTCGGTTTTCAGCGACAAGGTCAAGCTCTCACTTTCTTCTCCGCCCTCATCACTTCCATTACTTGGATGCCAACTCATGGCAGAGTTAAGACTCGGAATTCCACCTACCCCTGACTGGTTCACTGACTCTGAACCTGATGAATCTGACGAGGATTCATCCTCATCATGTGAAGCACCCGAGCTCCTCATCTTCTTTGACGAAACTACTTCCTTAATATCGTCTATTTCGTTGTTAAGACCAAACTCTGACAAAACATATGACCCAATCGGATTGCCTTTCGTGACCTCTTCCACCGCAGCTTGGCACAAATTCCAGTTCCCCGACCATAGTAATCCAACCGCACCATAAACAGGGTTTACAATGCGTCCGCATGCCTCGAATAGCAACGATCTAAATGTCGCTGAAAGATGAAGTTACAGTTACTAATATTAAAGAGACAAATTGCAAAAATAAAATAATTGATGGATTACCATGACGGAGGTGTTCAGGAGTGGCGGTCACACAGTTCATAAGATAAGATCGACCATAGAATTTGGAGAGGAAGAGAGTGACGTTAGCTTGGGAATCAGGGGATTCAATCCATTGAAGGCAGGGTTTAAGGATACAATGATCGCCGCATCCCTCGCCTCGTAGTAAGGCTCGGCATCCAATACAGCTCCTCATTTGTAATCGAAGGGAGAGCAACAAACTAAACTCAGAAATGTTATTTGCGGTTGGAAATTGTTAATCAGAGATGCATTTATGATGACTGACATGGTGGTGGAGACCGGTTGTTTCCAGGAAATTAATTAGCCAAATCCTGGAAGGACGCATGTCTTCGCTTCCCAGGTGATTGATTGATCAGGTTGACCCAGTAAGAACTTGGGCCTGTTCATTTCTCTGTACGAAACCCAAGCCCACAAACTTCACCTTCACCCACGGATTTCTGTGGAAAGTTCTTTTAGCCGCCAGTTTCAGATCTACACGGGAGCTTTACAATCTTCAAACTCTCCATTTCTTTACCATTTAGTCTAATTTGGAGAAGGAACAATGGGAGTTTCTAGAGGGAGACATCTATCAGGAATCCAAAAACAAGTACTTAGTCTTTACAGATCATTTCTACGAGCTGCCCGATCAAAATTCCCAGAGGACCGCCACCGGATTGAATCAGTTGTATCAGCAGAGTTTCGCCGAAATGCGAAGGAAATTGATCGTAAGAACTTTCTTTACATCGAGTACTTAATTCGTCGGGGAAGAAAACAACTTGATCAGCTGAAGAGCCCAGCAACTCTTGGGTTATCTTCTTTTAATCGTCCACATCATGACGAAGATGATAATAACAAATCTTGGTCATAATCGTTTTCCAGCGCAGGCAAAGTGTTTGTTGTATTGTCTTTAAACTTGATGGGCTGATTATTTCTCTTAATCTTATAATTAGAGGTTGATTCTTTTCAGGATTATTAACCTAATCAATGCTTAATCTTGTAACTCTCCCAATTGCCAGTAACATAATGGAAACCCATTTGGATAATTAAAGAGTTATTTCTGTTTGTATAAAGATAATGAAGCCACATATGTAACAAAATGAGGTCTCCCAATAAATTGACTTGCAGAGCATTTGGGAGCTCATATTTCTAGTGTGGCTCACAATCTTCATGTGACATCCTTTTTCGGATATAAATGATGCATCGTAAATGATTATATATGAGTAGAAACTTGATTCTAACTGCCTTGTTCTATTGGTCAGTTCATAGGACCATCCTCTTAAAACTAAGAATGAACTCAGAATTTGCATGGTGCATAAACTGGCAGAGTTTTCCACCGCAAGTCCCAACAAAAGTAAAACGATCAAGAGCTAGAAAGTTCATTCAACCGCCAAAAATGGCCACCAAAGTTGCTACAAACAAGACCCCCCAACGACGGGGGACCCTTTAGCCCATTACCCTGCACCGTAGAGTTATTGCACCCTTCACAGGCCCAAGTTCCTTTCAACCAAGAACCTTGATTTCACATCCCACTTCTCATTTGGTGAAAATCATTTTTACCCATTAAATTATTATTTAATCAAAACAAATTTACCGCAAAAAGATTAAATCTTGCTAATAACAAATTATTGTAAATCCATTTATCAATTTTTATTGAATACTATTTATGTATTAGTTGTTGTTTACGTACTAATAATTAGTGTTATAAAGTGGGTTTGTAATGATATGTGATTAATCTAACAGTTTTTTGAGAAATATAAAAGTAAATTAGAAGAAATATTGAAGTTGGGTAGTACTGTAATATGAAGAGAGTCTTGTAAATATCTAAAATAAAATGTGTGGAGTAGTCCTATCCCAAGGAATGAAAGGCCATAATACCATTTCCTTTCTCTGTTTAAGAGATGAGATAAGGTTTATGGAATGATGCCACGTGTCAAACGAAGAGAGGTATCAGGGGATATGGCTAACAGGAAGGATCAACCGTTGAAATGCATGGAGGCATCAGCAGGAGGGGATCCGACGGTGGGATGGAAACCTCCGGGAATGAAGACAACGGGAACACGAGAAGGAGAGGAAGCAGGGGATCGGAGGTCAGAAGGAGTTTATAAAATGGGAGATATGGCCACTGGAAAGAAGCAAATAGTGTGCGTTTTATTACTAAGTATAGTACAAAGCAAACCAGAAAGAAAAAAATGGCTTCCTCAATGCTGTCAACAGCCTCCGTCGCTAGCATCAACAGAGCGAGCCCTGCTCAGGCCACCTTGGTTGCACCCTTCACCGGTCTCAAGTCCACCGCCTCCTTCCCTGTCACCCGCAGAACCACCACCGATATCACCTCTCTTGCTGACAATGGTGGCAAAGTCAAATGCATGCAGGTCATTAATTTTGATTCAGTAAAAGAAAAGAAAAGCAGAAAATATGTGCTGCTGCAAGACTTAATTATGTAGTTTGATAATTGATGCAGGTATGGCCACCATATGGGAAGAAGAAGTTCGAGACTCTCTCATACCTTCCTGACCTTAGTCGCGAGCAGTTGGCTAAGCAAGTCGACTACCTTCTCCGTAATGGATGGGTTCCTTGCTTGGAGTTCGATACTCTGGTTATTGATTATATATATGTTTTTTTTAATCAATTTCAGTTAATGTAATGTTTGCTTACTCTCTCTATATATATATGGAATGTAGAATGCATGGGTGTTCCGTGAAAACCACCGATCACCAGGGTACTATGATGGACGCTATTGGACCATGTGGAAGCTACCGATGTTTGGTTGCCAAGACTCGGCTCAGGTGTTGAAGGAGGTTGATGAATGCATCAAAGCTTACCCAGAAGGCTACATTAGAATCATTGGCTTCGACAACTACCGTCAAGTCCAGTGTGTTAGTTTCATTGCCTACAAGCCCAAGCTCTAATGAGCATATTCAGCTCTCCATCTTTCCATTTGTTGACATTATTATCCTTCCGGGTTTTTCCTTCAATTAGGATGTTTTTGAAATAATATCGTTCTTGTTTTGCCTTCTGTATCTTCTTTTTGGGGTGGTTGCCTTGTGTTTTTCTTTCCGGTTATCGGATTTTTTCCGGTTGAAAACGGATTGAAATGTCTATGAGGATGAGCTTAAAGATTATCAAACATTTTCTGGTAATAATATGTTATGAAACTATTTGTAAATGCCTCTTGTCCATTCCCACTTGGATTCATCTGCGTACCTTGAAATCTGCAAAAAGATGTAGTAGATATATTTCCAGGATTTCCCATTAATTCAACAGCAACAATATAACTTGTTAAATTTCAGGAATTCAATATCTTGCACAAACAATGAAAATGCTCGTCCAACATAACCATGAAACTATAAAATGAATGGCCAGAATTCATCATCTTATCTGGGTGCAGCACAAAGTTCATCCTTTGGTCATTACGAGATCTGTGAAATGCATTGACGTGCTTCTTTCTGCTTCACATAAAAGTATACACTTATCTGCTTGTCAACCTGTCAATTGTGAAAGCCCAACCAATTGCCTTCTGACACGTCAAACTTTAATTCAAAATACAACTTGAAGTTTCGGTTGATATGGGTCTTTTGCACCCATGGTTATGGATAACAAGAGAAGAAAACCAACCAGCCTGCCGCAAGTCTTTTTCAAGGGCGGTGCTTGCTAGCTGTAGAATGGGAGCCCATTCCTTGTTGTGGAGGAAAGGTTAGCTATATACGGACGGTGGAGTTGCTGTCATGTTGGTAGACAAAAGCATAGCTAATATCCAGCCCAACCCATCCCTTCTCCAACCTTATCACCTATCTTCTTCATTTCATTTCGCCATCTCTCTTTTCCAACAAGATTCTAACAATGCATGTTAACTTTTCTTGTTTTAGTAAATTTCAACTGCATGCTTTTAATGTAAGTTCATTTTTAAATCTTGAACTCATTCTGCAATCTGCAACTTTCAGCTCTCCCACCTAGGACCCATCTGTACATATGCTTAATCCCAAGACATCCTTACATATGCGAGTACAACCCAAACAACAGAACTTTCGATTCCCAACATGACAGCATGCTTTATCAGATTTGTCCAATACAGTACACTGCCGCATCTCGGCAGGTACACAAGCTCAGTAGCTGGTGCTATCACTGAGAGACGTTTAGCAGTTTTAAAAAGTAGGCGTTATCTTACAAAGAAGAGTGTCCAATGACAAGAGGAAGTTATCTTACAAATTGCTAATCCTTAATTTCTTCAAATTACAATTACACAAGACAAGGACCAGAATCAGATAGTCACAAACATTAGAAGAAACAAAAGTATTACAATGGATTGGAACCCCTCCCTCAAAGGTTTACTTCGATCATCCAACTCCCTTTTTCTTTTCTCTCCGTATGAACAGGAAAATAATGAACCCACACCGAGAAGAAAGACACTTCTCCCTCGTTATTTCTTCAAAACTAATTCTCTCTCAACCTTCATTACATGTACATATTCTGAGAGTGCATGACACAGGCAAAAACTCACCAACAGACACGAGCAAATCTGTATATACAATGAATTTAGAACCGTAAAGATATAGTAACCTACGATCATTAGCTCTCCCATTTCCTTCCTATTCTTCTCCTCTTTTAAACATCAAAATTTTCTAATTTCTTGGTCTTCAATTAGAGGCCTCGATGCTTTTTAGGCCATCGCAGAGAGGCTGCAATCTCGCCTTTCTCTGCTAAGACAATCAAACCCTTCAACCCTCACAGCAGCAGGCTTTTGGCCGTAAGTCATTCGGACACACCCTCCACCTTTATATGCTGATGGTGATGGTGGAGCAGGTGAGAAAGGAGTTATCTTTTCATTGCCGAACTGTGCATCCAGGACTATTGGGTTAGATGCCCTGCTAGGCGGTGATCCAACGTAAAAAGGTGGCGATGATGCCACTGGATAATTGGGTCTTTCTCCACCATATCCCTGAAATTCTCAAAATGAAAGAATCAGGTTCCTCTCGCTGATTAACAAAAAATAATGAGCAGCAAGATATCTCTAGCAGGATTGAGAAGAAAAGACGTTGATTATTCCTTTTATATAAAACTTTCAGAAGCAGTTCAGTTCATGCACGATTCATGAAGTAAAACAAGCCCACATGCTTACGGTTGTAAACGAATAGGACAGATGTTTAATTAGGCAGAACACAAATTTTCAGGCTAGTTTTTGCATAGATATAGTTTAGCTACCAAACCAAACCAGAAGAAAAAATGAACGAGTAAAGCAACACCAAACTTCAGAGAGAATCAAAAGGCAGAGCAAAAAAAGGATGGAAAAACCTTAGTGAGAATCAAGTCAACAAGCTCAGCTCCAGGCTTCAAGTCTCCAATATCAGTTAGGTGACTTAACATTTACACAAACAACAGTAACAATTAGAACTCGAATAAGTCTAAGAAATCAAACGAATGATTGAATTGCATGAACAGAAAGAAAAAAGCATACTTTATGGGAAATCTTAAGGGTCTACAGTGATCATTAAGTGAAGGATTTAAAAGACCCAATCTTCGAGGCTTAGGACAAACCATAGAAATAGAGTCCATCAACATACTCCTCTCCTCGCTGCTCTGCTGTTGGTACCCACATCCATTCATTTTTCCAATAATCCTGTAGCAAAAGTATAACAGACCCATGTCAGTAAAACTCAAGATCTGAAAAATCTAAAGCAACCCCAGATCAATAACACCCATAATACACTTATTACAAGCTTCAAAATCGTAGCTTTCCACAAGAGGTTCCAGCATTCTGTCTTTTCTAGAAGGGAAACGTAAAGTTCGAAGGAACCAAACAAAAAACTCATAAACTATAGCAAAACCCGATAGCCAGCGCTATAAAACATGTTACAGACTTGAAAAAAATCGCATCTTTATCAAAGAACATGGGGAAAAAGCAATTTTCCAGGAAACCAGACAGTAGTAGAAATATAAGACAGGAAACAGGAAACAGATTCGTACCCACGGCGAGAAGGAAGAGGAGGAGAGAACCAAAAGGAAGGAGAAGAAATGGAGAAAGAAAGGTTATAAATTCCAAGGAAAGCAAAAGCTCAAGGAGGAAAGGGAGATGGAAGGGTTGATGATGGGTATTTGTGGGGTGGAGAAGGGAGAGTGAGGTGACGTAGGGTTCGGGTGCAGGGGGGTGTACGTTTTGTGAGATAATCGGGGGTGGGTGACCGTTGGATTAAGTTTATTTTATTTGACTTTTTTTTAAGTTAAAATTTGGAGGGTAGAGATGGAGTCGTGTGCTGAGCGCAGACGGGGGATTCTGTGGGTGACTTTTTGCTTTGTTTCAATTAAATTAAGATGTGATGTTGATGTTTTTGTCATTTTTTAAAATATTGTTAGATTCCATCCCCAACTTGCACTTTGACCATTTTGTGCCGTAAAACAAAAACATCCCTAATTTAAATTAAATTATTAATACGATTTATAACATAATAAAATAAGTGTGATGATGAAAGTACGACAAGAACCCTCATCAGACCCTAACGTATTCAAATTGGGTTTTATTTGTAATTTGGTAGATTATTCCAATGAGTAATAAAATCATAAAATTAAAAAATATATTTTTTATTTAAATTTAAGTTTAGAATTGGAAAAAGAACACGTGGGGAAGACAATAGGCCGGGTAGTTTTGACATGGAAACCTAACCCATACCCCATTCTTCCACCTTGTTCCTTTTTTAAAACAAAAAAAACAAAAAACTAATATATTTATGAAATTAAAAAACGATTTATTTCAGATTTGTATTTATTCTTATAAAAAATATTTCTAAAAATCTGTTATTTTGAAAAAAATAGACAATTTTATTATAAAATATTTTAATGATGAGGATTTAATTTTAAATATTTATTATTAATTAAATAACGGTAACTTTTTCACATTTATAAGAGTAGGAAGCGAGCGTAGGTGAAATTCTAGAAGGTGAAATGGGAGAACGAGGAATAGAGAGAGAGAGAGGGTTGGAAAGAACAATGAATGAGACGTATGAAGCAACCATCCAACTCCCCCCCCCTATTTGATAATCCAGTCGTGGGGGTTGGCCACCCCTTTAACCACTCCTCCCTTTTTTTTTTCATTTTTTCCATTTTTAATTGATTATAAATTTATTCATAATATATGTTAATTTTATATTATTTAATGTGTTAATAAAAATTGAGATATTTCATTTATATTATTAATACATTCATAATTTTATATGATAAATTAAACTCTAAACTCTAATATATTTTCATATAACCAATACAAAATTAAATTTAAATTTAGTCTCATAATTTTTTATTTTAATAATATTTTTAATACGATGATTCTTTCTATACTTAGTGTGCAAAATGAATAATCAAGCTGTTTGTGGGTAATTTGATAAGTTTGATGATCAAATTTGGAGTAATCATGGTGATGGTAATTCATATTAAAGCTTATAAAGAGTATTAAGACATGGTGGTGAAGATGATGCAAGGAATAAGAAACAAGTGTCATGGAGTGAAGACCATGTCTTCTCATTGGAAGCTTGGGTTTGGTGGGTGGAATTGGTTGAAAGTTGGTAGCCGGAAGCTTGCAAGAAAACCTCCCTTTTAAAGTAAATATAGATAACATTTGAAATATATATAAATACTTTTTAAATATTTTTATTTAATAAAATTTCACATGTTTTAATCAAAAAAATTAACTTAAGTGGGGGGTTTTAAAAATAATTAATGAATATAAAATTGTTTATGGAAATTCAATTGGGAAGGATATTACTAATAAATGAAATTGTTAATATTATTAAGATAATTATTATAAGGATAATGGGAAAGAAATGGACGAGTATACGAGACTATCAGAAATGAAGATATCAGGCAGCCATTCTGGTGGCATTTTCGTACATTCCGCATGCACGAACTATCTTTGTCAAAGTGTTCGCTGTAATCATCAAGACTAAATATTCTGTCAGCTTCTTCCTGAAGGATTCTGATTATTGGAACCTCTCATATAACTCTCTTATTGTCTCCTTCTTTGGTCCATGCCAGAGTGCTTTCCACTATATATCCTCCATTCCTGCCTTCTGGTTTCTTTGTTTTCCCGTTACAGCCACTTGGGTTTCGGGTTCTTGACTTGGTAGCAAATGGAGGAAAGTCTTCCTCCAGGTTTCAGGTTTCACCCCACAGATGAAGAGCTCATTACCTTTTATCTCACAAGGAAGGTTTCTGATATCACTTTTACTTCAAAAGCAATTGTAGATGTCGATCTCAATAAGTGCGAGCCTTGGGATCTTCCAGGTATTTATTCGTATATATAGTTTTACTTGGGATGTTTACAATCTAAGGGAAGGCATCGCTGTTAGATTTTGGTACGTTTCTGACAGAAGAAAGCATATGAAATGCTGACAATCAAAATTATATAAAAACTTGGTGCAGCCAAAGCTTCAATGGGGGAGAAAGAATGGTATTTCTTTAGCTCGAGAGATAGAAAATACCCAACAGGACTTCGGACAAACCGAGCCACAGAAGCAGGCTACTGGAAAACAACAGGCAAGGACAAGGAAATCTTTCGTGCAGGAATACTGATTGGGATGAAGAAAACCCTAGTTTTCTACAAGGGTAGAGCTCCAAGAGGTGAAAAGAGCAACTGGGTTATGCATGAATACAGGCTCGAAAGCAAATATAATTTCAAGCCATCTAAGGTACTGTGTTTTATATAGCTTGACACGCACGGCACCATTGTGTTTTACTGTTTAAGATATAATAATCTTTCTGGAGCTTTTATTTGTTGCAGGAAGAATGGGTGGTTTGTAGGGTATTTCAGAAGAGCTCATCAGCAGCTAAAAAACCGCAACAGGCATCATCTTCGCAGCAATCTTTAGGATCGCCATGCGATACGAATTCCATTGTGAATGAGTTTGGAGATATTGAGTTGCCAAACCTTAACTGTATTGTGAATCCATCATCATCGTCATCTAATGGGTTTAGTAATATGTCAACTGTACAATCCTATAATCATGAAAATAATGTAAATATGATCAACACCAACTTGAATATGAACTGGGATGCACTATCATGGCCTTCAAGCTTCCTAAACTCTAATTTTACCATGAATTCCTTGATTCTCAAGGCATTACAGCTTAGAAACTACCAACAAAGGGAAGTTTCAGCTGCAAGTAATAGTGGGTATTCCTCCTTCCTTGAACGAGGGATTATGTCCGAGTTTGGAAATGGCGATTTCAGTTCAAATCTTCAAGCTGTTGCTTCTTCTTCAAAGGGTCTAGACTCGATGCCGCAGCCGCAGGAGCAGCAGCAGCATCAACAACAACAGGAGCAACCATTCAATTTGGACTCCATTTGGTGAAGTTGTAAAGTTGAAACCTTAACATGATCATCTTCTGTTCATTATCTTCAACCAACCAATCACGAAAACTGTAATTTATAGCTTGATCATGCCGCCAGAACGGTCAATAATGGCGTGATTATTGCTGAAGATGGTGTAGTCAAGCGGATGTAGATGCTGAAAAAGCTTTGAAAATGAAATTTATGTTCCAAGTTCTCTCTAAATTTGTTCAAGTAATTATCTTCTGCTGTCCAATTACGTTTCTTTTCCCTCAGAAGTGATTTACAGAACTGTCCAAGCTCTATCAGTTTGATTTAGTTCGTTTCACAGAAGCGGGGGGGGGGGGGGGGGGGTGTAAAAAAAGAAAAAAGGTTTGTTTTTAAAATACTTTTTTTATTTAAAAATTGTGGCTTGAACAACA
>CANYBF011091499.1:0-10922 GCA_948192965.1 Dalechampia spathulata
CGAGTTGTGCCCCTTCAGGTATGAGTGATTTCCTTTGATAAATCCTTCTGTCACGACTCGTGCTTAACATCACGAGTCAAGCGCTTCCTTCACTTTTTCTTTAGATCTTTCTGTAACGACTCGTAACAGGCTTCACGAGTCGTGCACTTGTGATTTCAAAATATAAATTCTTTTATAACAACTCATGCTCTTTGTTACGAGTCGTGAACTTCATATTTTGCCTTTGCTTTCTCTTTCTCTCTTCTGTAACGACTCGTACTGATTTTCTCGAGTCGAGCAATGCATTCTTCTTTTAGGGACTTCTTCTGTAACGACTCGTGACAGGCTTCACAAGTTGTGCATCTTGCTTTGAACACTATTCTTTCTTACTTAGCTAATTTTTGCCTATTTTTCCTGCAAATTCTCTCAGATTGTCCTCAAAACAATATTTTGGGACTTCTCACCAATAAAATTAATAAAATAACGAAAACATACAAAATACTTAGTAAAACTTAAAGAAAACTAAAACAAAACACTTAAAACACATATGAAATGATTATGAAAAAGCAACATAAAAACATGTGATCAATGCACTATATGCCTGGCATGGGTTTGGGCCTGTATTAGTAAGACCTGGTTGAATTTGACATTCCTACAGCCATGTGGGAGGAGAGGTACTGCATTGGGTTCAATCCCTACACCTCAGATAACCAAGAGGAGTGCAAGATGGTTCTCTTCATCCAAGGAGAGACTCAGCATGATCATGCTCCCGAGTTGCCTAACTCGGAGGACTTCTATGAGCAACAGTTCACCATCTTTGGCGATGTCTAAGACCTGTCAGCCCTGACAACACCTGGGAAGACTACTGCTGCTTTCACTATCAGCTCTAATGATGCTTTCCAGATCTTTGGTGATGTTGCTGATCTCACTACCAGCTGCCTGGAGTCGGAGCCTACTACAGTCGCTGCACTAGGATCCAAGCTGCATAACTTGGATGTGGAAGACTTGCTACTCCCAAAGGTCTACGAGGACATCACCATGCTGGTGGAGAGCACCTTTAAGGAGCTTATATATGAGGACTCTGATGTCCTTATTTTTGTACTTTTTAATGATGATGTAATCCCAGCTAAATACAAAGCAATAAAGAGCAAATTTGCTTATATTTATGACTTTGCTTATACCAAATTCCTTAAAGTGGTTGACTACCCAGAATGGTTGGCCAATGTTGTTCCAGCTCCCAAGAAAGACTGCAGGGTCAGAGTCTGCACAGACTACAGGGATCTGAATAAGGCATGCCTAAAGGATGACTTTCCTTTACGTCACATCGACGTGCTAGTCAACAGCGCAGTCGCTAGTGCCATGTACTCCTTCGTTGATGGATTTTCAAGATATAACCAAATCCTGATGGCAGTCATAGATAAGGTGAAGACAGCCTTCATCACAGAATAAGGGACCTACTGCTACAAGGTCATGCCCTTTGGCTTGAAGAACGCAGGTGCAACCTACCAAAGAGCTGCAACAACCCTGTTGTATGGTTTAATCAACAAGGAGGTTGAAGTCTATATGGATGATATGATGGTGAAATCTCCTACCAGAGAAGAGCATCCAGCTGCTCTAGAGAGATTTCTCACACGCATTGAGAAATATGGACTCAGGCTAAATCCGAAGAAGTGCACTTTTGGGGTGACGTCTAGCAAGCTGTTAGGCCACATTGTTAGCCAGAGAGGTATTGAAGTAGATCCTGACAAGGCAAAGTTAATCATTGAGATGCATATTCCCAGAACTGAGATCAAAGTTAGGGGATTCTTGGGATAGCTCCAGTACATTAGCAGATTCATTACCAAGCTCACTACTATGTGTGAGCCCATCAAAGGGTGAAGCATTACCTCTCCAACCCACTGATCCTGCAACCACCTTGGCCATGAAAACCACTACTACTCTATCTAGCTTTAGAGGAGGAGTCAGTGGGTGCTATGATGGCTCAAGAGAATGATGCAGGAGTCGAGCATGCTGTCTATTATCTGAGCAAGAAGTTGTTGCCAATAGAGTTTAGGTATAGCACTGTTGAGAAACTTTGCATAGCTATGTTCTGGGTCACCAAGAAGCTCAAACATTACTTCCAATCGTATTATGTGCAGGCAATCTCTAAGGTTGACCCTATGAAGTACTTGTATGCAGCCCCTTCACTAGTAGGGAAACTCTCCAGGTGGTTAATCCTGTTGTCAGAGTTTGATATGTAGTACATCACTACCAAGGTAATCAAAGGCAGAGTGATTGCCAAATTCTTAGCATCCAGGCCGATGGATGACTCTGAAACCTTTGAACTCAACTTCCAAGATGAACACTTGGGGGTAGTTGATGTCTAGAAATGGTAATTGTACTTTGATGGCACAGTCAACAAAAGGGGTGCAGGTATAGGAGTTATGCTAATCACTCCTGAAGGTGAATTCATCATGCTTTCAAAACGACTATGCTTTTCAGTCACTAATAATATGGCTGAGTATGAGGCATGTCTCTTCGGGCTTGACGAATTACTAATGGTCAGTGCCCAAGATGTATAGATTTTTGGTGATTCGATGCTGGTCATTCATTAATCCACGGCCGAGTGGGATGTCAAAGAAGAGAGGCTCAAGCATTATGTTGAATACATGAAGCTCATGGTCTATAATTTCAGCTTATACCAATTCATTCACATGCCACATAAAGGGAATCAGATGGCCGATGCCTTAGCTACACTGGCTTCAGTTTATGAGCAACCACAGAGTCAAGCTCAACCTGTGATTATTGAGCAGTCAAGGATCCCTTGCTATTTTGGAGAACGGGTTATGACGCTAGACCAATCATATGAGATCCCATGGTATACAGATATCATGAACTTTCTCAAGACTGGAACTTACCCAGAAGAAGCCAACAGAACTGATAAGCTAGCTCTATACAGGCTAGCGGCCAACTTTACCTGGCATCAAGGTGTTCTATACAGAAGAACAGCAGACGGGCTGCAGCTTCAATGCATATCGGGGAAGGAAATTGAATTCGTTATAGAAACAATACATGCTAGTGTATGTGGACCCCACATGAATGGATTCACGCTCTACAGGAAAATCTTACGCCAAGGATATTTCTAGCTTACCATGGAGACAGACTGCATATAGTTTGTACAGAGATGTCATGAATGCCAGATCCATGGAGATCTGAGTCATTTACCGCCAATCAAATTGCAGAATTTGACAACGCCTTAGCCATTCTCAGTATGGGAAATTGACATCATGGGTGAGATTCATCCAAACACATCCAACAGACATCCGTACATACTGGTAGCCATAGATTACTTCTCTAAGTGGGTGGAGGTAGAATCCTACGGTAAACTGGGGCAAGGCAGGTTGCCAAGTTTATAGAGAAGAATCTCATATGCCGATATAGGGTACTACATCATCTAGTGTCAGATAATGGGGTACAGTTCCAGGCCCAAGTTGCAGACTTGCTGGAAAAGTATGGGATTAAGCACCATCGATCCTCTCCGTATCGTCCTCAAGCTAATGGGATGGTCGAAGTGGCTAACAAGATGATCAAGCGAATCTTAGCCAAAATGGTACAAACCTACAAAGATTGGCATGAGCAGCTGCCATTCACCTTATGGGGTTACAGAACCACTATAAGGAGTCCCACGGGTGCTATCCCTACACTCTGGTTTATGGGACAGAAGCAGTATTGCCAATTGAATTGGAGCTGAAATCACTTCGGTTCATTCTGGAATCTCAGTTGCCAGAAGCTGAGTGGAAAAGGGCCAGGTACGAGCAGCTAATCACTATTGATGAGAAACAGCTGAAGTCTCTCTATCATCTATGGCTTTACAAAAAGCGCATAGCCAATGCATTCAAGAGAAAGGTCAAGCTTGTTACTATACAAGAAGGTGATTTATTTCTAAAGCAGGTTAGACTAGCTATCTGTGACCCTTGGAGGAAGTTTAGACCTAATTGGGAAGGCCCATTCCTAGTTAAAAAGATCCTCTCTAAAGGCGCTGTTCACATCTCGGATTTGGAGGGTAACGAGTTCTCAGAACCTATCAACCTTGACCGGCTGAAGAAATATTTTGTCTAGAGCAAAGGGTAAAAGGAAAACAATAAAATAAAGATAAAAAGCCTGGTGAGCTGAAAACCTGCATAGGCGGTTCACGCAAAAGTTAAGGCAAAAGAAAATTTGCTCGATGAGTTGAAAATCCACTCAAACAACTCATGCAAAAGTTAGAGCTCTTGAGAGGCAAAAGGAGACCGTTAAAATAGTTGATCAAAAAATCTCACACAAGGCTGGTCAACAACATGAGTCAAGTTTGGTACACATCAAAGAATTCCTATGTTGGTTTTAACATTTTTCATGTAAATGTTTTAATCTCATTAATGCAAATGGAGCACATGTTCATAAACGTAGCCATAAGTAATATTAGTTGCAAACACAAAGCACTGTTTTTCTTTATTATATATGATTTTGTTGCTTAACAATATATTGTAGCACAGCACCCACAATTTGTACTCATCATCCGTGGCGGATCCAGCTCCAGGAATCTCCATTAGCGCTATCCGGCGATGAGGCCAGGTCCTTTCTACGTGTTCCATAAAGCAAGGCACCAACCTTCCTCCCTCGAACTCTGTCAATCGAGGAATAGTTTATCAGTGACCGTACTAACGACAGATCCTAGTGGGACTGTAGTGTGTGCAACGCCTAAATCCCGGTAGTGGAATGCAGTCTATATAGGTATTCACAGTCACATGCTGTATACGCCACCAGGGGCAACCCCACCTGATCTCGCTCTCAGGTCGAGTCCCCATCCACTCAGTCCAGCCCTGGAAGTTCATCATTTTTGCCTCGCTAAAAGCATAGCCTTGATGCATATGGCTATGAGGTGCGTACCTCTTAAAATCACTTGCTGGCGGTGCTCACTAAGATTCTCTTGAAGCCAAATCTATAATAAAATAAGACAAAAATAAAAGCTCACTGAGTTGAAACCTTGTCAAAGGCTGCTCAGGCAAAAGTTAGAGCAACCCTCTGAGCTGAAAACCCAAGGGGGCAGTTTAGGCAAAAATTAGGGTCTGAAAGCAAAACAGAAACCCGATAAGCCAAAAACCTTACAAAAGGTGACTCATGCAAAAATTAGGGCAAAAATATAGCTTTTCTAAGTTGAAAACATGTAAAGGTGACTTAGAACCCTTACCTACAATAGGACCAGACTAGCACTGAAGCGCTCAGACTGGCCTTGCTTCATTCTATCTAGACCGATGATTGTTTCAGCAACAATCATGGGGAAAGGGGTCCAACCCTGCATAATCCGGTCTATCACAGGCCCAATTAGTAAATCTCTATGATCGGATGGATTGATGAAAAGGAATTATGCCAGCAATCCAAACCCAGCTACCCTCAGCCATGAAGGGTCTTCCACAGATTTCTGGCCATACAGCCAGAAAAGAGCAACGACATCTACAGAATCCTCTATAGCTAAGAGAGACCTTGCAGTGGTCAGATTGATGTCAAAGGCCCTCATCAAATATAAATTAGCTTCTCCTGTTGGCTTACGCATCGTCAACATCACCGACATCTCATAAGTGACTCCAAGGATAGCAGCAAACTCCTCGTACATCGGACACAGCTCAACATGCCCGAACCGGAACACGTGGACCATTGGATCCCAGAATTGGCCAGTAGCATACAAGAAAGCATTGTTGATCATGACTTGCTAAAACGTTCTCAAGTATTGGAGTCTGATCTTGCCTAATCGACTCCATTCTTCATTACGCCAACAACGAGAAAGAGCGCGGAAGGCATACAGTGATTGCTGAGTCATTGTAAATTTTGCAAAGAAGACTAAACGTGTTATATTTTGGCAATGAAATATAAATGCATGATGTATTTATAGCAGCAAACGACTTTGGATTCCATTAATAAATCCAAAATATACACAATACAAGCCCTTATTTATTTTTTACAGTCTGTACGCAATAGCCTTGGCGTCCTATGCACCCAATGCCAGTCTGTAATGTGCTATCTTATTCTAATATAGAATCTACAGAATTCTGATGTCATGCATATGAGAGCCTGAAATCATGTCCTTTATATGCATCATCTTCCCCAGAGTGGTCATTAGGACTAGGACAATTCGGGACCTCAACGTTATAGTGCTCCAGTCACGCTATCAATTGAGCAATCTCTCGCCCCATTTGCTCCATCATCTGGATGTAGCGATAACGCTCCTCTCACTCCGTTTGCCTACTTGACTGCAAACACAAGCATATAGGCACATACGCCATGCATCCATGCATACCCATACACTTGCATTTTATAACAGGTACTCACCTGGACGTCCACGTATGATAGCGATGCAGTCCCATCAGTAACCTGGAAGCATCCACCATGGCATCTCGAGGCACATGCACAGGTCAAACACACATCAGACCATTGAAGTCAAAGATGCATCAAAACAAGCATACTCACATGGGTTACGTTTGGAGGATCAAACTCAATCTCACTCCTTACCGGCACCGGAAAGGAAGTCTCATAAGGACGCGTAATCACATCATAAGTAAAGATCAGCGGGTTCTGTGGCCACATCAACTGACCTTCTATGAAGTATGCCAGACGCCCTTATCCTGGGGGCACCTCTGGAGTGGCTGACATCATCACCAGTGGGACCGCATCAGCCCTAGAATCATAGGATCTCTTTAAAGCGCTGCCATCTCGAGAACTACCAACCCTTGACAAACCATGACGTCCGCCTTGGCTGCTATGGGAAGTGAACCTCAAAACGGTCCTACTAAATTGGTCACGCTGGCTTTGGCATGTAGAGAGCTCCATAGGTCCCAAACACCTCAACTGAATGAAGGTGGGATAATCTACTCATGAATCAGATAAGCGATCTTGCTTGGGAATGTAAGTTAACCCAGCAAGCACTTCCGGGTCTGTATCAGTGCAAGCCGCCCAGAAGATCACCCTTAGGTGGTGCAGCAGGCTCCACTCAGCTCTCTGGTCCCAGATACCAATCCATAACACGCTCACTTAAATAGAAGAGTCTACTCTTAGGGCTCTCCAACAACATATGTTGCTCATTCTTACGCATCAAGCTCGTCACGTAATCTGGTCACGGATACATGTTACTCCAAGGATGGGGATGCACCTATACCCATAATGATGTGAAATTAGACACCTATGCAGGTACTTCTCAAGCCATTTCAATAAAGTTTAATACTAATTAAATTGCTACCTGATCCCAGGTCAGATTATTAAGGTGCTCCCTTAACTCATCCATTGTGTGCTTGAGCCTTCGCCTTGGTACGCTCCAAGCTTGCATGTACGGGAAACTGAGTGGTACCCTATGCAGGATCTCGAGCTCTGGCAGTAGCCCGAACTCATATGCTATGATCTGTAAGGTCAATATAAACAGTCAGTAAGGCTTATATAGATGTATTCTACAGAAACATAATTAGCAGGATTTTGCTTACCTCTATAACCTGCCAACAGCCAATAAAGCGATCTCTACATTGTCTACTGCAAACGTCCAACCCCTTGCATCAAATGGGCTAGACCAGTACTACCCCAATCATACTGCCCAATGGACTCCAAGTCACAGAGCGCCCATAATACTAACATATGAATGTTGTTTCTCGCATCATTAAACAGAGTGCTCCCCAGCACATACAACAAGAAACTGAGGGTATACTGGGCCACTGAGATCGTTCGACCAAGCCTCTCCACCAGCACCGCTTCCCGGAGGCAGTCATAAGAAATACTGTGTCCTCCTCTCACATTAGGCGATACTCCTAGGAGGTCAAATATCACGCCATACTGCCAATGGGGAGATGTCAACTGCACATCAAACTGGACAGGTAGTCTCGCATACTCTAACCCGGTGATTCCAACAAATATCCTCGGGGTGATCGCGATCTCACCTACCGACAAGTGGAACATATGCGTGGAATCCATCCACTGTTCAATCATGGCAGTCATAACAAGCCTGTTACACTTTTTATCCATGCTAGTGAAGCATGAGATATACAGACCAAAGCAACTCCAGTATACTCTTACACGTATCTCCCGAGGCAACTAGGAGTACCATTCGAAGATGCCTCGAATACTACTGCTGCCTACAACTGTCCGCTCCCTCTAAAAAATACAGAATTTAGGCTAGACTTTAGACTGAATTACAGAATAAACATAGCACTTTCAGAGGTTCAGAGCTCCTCCCATTACTTCTAAATGCCCTTATTCATGCTCCTGAATCCTTAAAATGCCTAAACGCTCAGAAAACGAACAAAAAAATGGGCATTTTAGCCTATTTTTCATTGCTATGTGCACCACACATAATGTTATATATGCCACATATAGTGAAGCCCGCACCAAAAATCATAATTTTTGCCAAACTGCTCAGATAAACCCGAGCCTACCTAAGCCTAGCTTCAGTCTAGCATAAAATTTTAGCTTAACACTAGCTTAAATGCATCAAAAATAACCTAAAAATCAAATTTTCGGAAAGCCATAAAAATTGACAAACCGAGCCAAGTTGCAAAAAATTCACCTTTTCAGGAGGAGCTCAGGATTGATGCGAGTCTATGGCAAAAGTTTCTGAAATTTTATCACCAAAACGAGCTCTAAAGTAGGTGTCACATGTAGTAAGCTCAGTTAGAGCATAACTTAGGATGGATTCGGGGTCCCGGGGGGTCGGTTGCATCCTAATTCCAACCATTTTTGTAAAAATTCAGGGTTTTTAGTCTAAGGTTTCAAAGAAAATCAAGTTTTGGAGGAGAAATGAAATGATTTTTGGATTGGAAGCCCAAAAATATAAAATTTCCAAGTTATGTGCGCCACACATAGGAGAACATGCACTACACATTACAAATTTTGCTAACATGCGCCTACCATTGTGGGAGTCTGCTAATGTATGCCACCCTCCCACTAAAATGCACATGAAGAATTAGGCCTCTGGTAAAAATTTCAGAATTTTTGGAGGTCGTTTGCTCCACCGAGCCTAATTTTCACGACCCACGACATATGAAAAATCCAGAAATTCAGTCAGAAAGCAGCAGACTGATACTCAAAAATTTAGGTATTTTCCCTAGACCATTTCAATACCAATTTCACTAACAAATTATTTTCCTATGTCTGGCAAAGACAGGAAATTGATCCAGCAGACGATCAAAAATAGTCAAGCCTTTGACATCTAGTTAAATAGTTGACCATATAGTGTTGCATTCCGACAGAGGGTCCCAAAGGCAGAGTTTGAAGACAAACAACACTTATTTTGATGGCGCGAGAACAATATTTGACAGTTAATCACCCCGACCCAGCAGAAGGTCACCTCTGGTCTCACTGTTGACCATACGATCCAATAGTGATCACAGAACCAAGCCCTTGGTTCTTAAATCCTAACGCATAGCTACCTGAATGCCAACTTCAGGTGATTCACTCGCAAGGAAGCCATCGATCTTGTAGTGACCATCGGTCAGCCCTGATCAGAATAGCCTGAACGTCGGGCCGTCAGTAGTGGAACTGGGGTATATACTGGTCAGAAACGCCGACCAGAAATGTTAGAGACCTAGTAAAGGATCTTGAAAGCTATTTCAGAGATATCTGACATTTATTGATGGCACAAAAATTGACCCGGCAGATGGTCATCCCGGTCCCACTGTTGACCACATGATCCAGCAGTGATCGCAGAACCAAGCCCTTGATTCTTAAATCATAACGCATAAGCATCTGGACACCGGCTCCAGATGATTTACTCGCGGCGTTGCCATCAGTCCCGCTGAGGACCATTGATCATCCTTGATCATCTAGCCCGAGCATCGGACTCCCAGTTGCCAAATCAAGTTTCCCAGATCAGCCTTGATCTTCCAGCCCGAGCAACGGGCTCCCAATAACAAAATTGGGAAACAAGCCTCAGCACAAGCATCAGACCTTAACACGAACATCGGTCAAGTATGCTTCCTATTCTTTGTGAAAAGTCATGTTATGATCAGATCTCATTTTGACGACTTACACTTGTGTCACCTCAAGATGATCCTGATCAGGGGGCAAACTGTTGACCTTGACTTTTCACACCCGTGCAGTTTCGGGTTTTGTTGATTCAGCTCGGTATTAGTCCCCGAAATCGACCCCGACTATGCACATATGCCTCTATGGATTCCTTTGTGTATTCTGGTACACAAAATACACTATGGATGGTGGGACCCACCAAGGCACCTGGCGGGGCCCGCCACACTCATTTCTCTATTCTGGGTGCTCTGTACTTACAGAGCACACTTCATTCATGCCTATGCAAGGTAGAACTTGCAAAATGCAAAGTATCATATTTTGGGCTCAGGAGTACTATTCACCATGAATAGTGCATAGGTGGGGCCTACCACCCCTATTGGCCTATTCTATGTATTTTGTACTTACAAAATACATGTCACAGTTGCCTTACGCAAGGAACAGCGCTTGGCATCACAAATGCCACTATTTGGGCCCGCTATACTGTGGGCCCACCAAAGGCACCAGTAGGACCCTCTGCCCATGATAGTCTATTATGTGTATTCGTTGCACACAGAATACATTTCACACTTACCTATGCATGGCAGAATACACATAATGCAAAATATTGCATTTTTAACCTAGGTCACTATTCATCATGAATAGTACACACGTAGGGCCCACCACCTCTGTTAGCCTATTCTGAGTGTTCTGTACGCATAGAACATCCTTCACTTGTTGCATACGCTAGGCAAAGCGCTTGGCACACCGTAGGCCACTTCTTGTCATGTGACACCCGGGGCTGACGAGGACGGGGAGTGATCGCCGGTGCCAGAAAGAGCACGGACAAGGAGCGGCTCCTGGCAGGCTTCTAGGCGGAGGGGCACATGAATGAACTGATCCCACACCCGAAAAAGAGGGATCCCGAGACTATGTAAGGATGTGGTTGCATA
>CANYBF011091625.1:0-23479 GCA_948192965.1 Dalechampia spathulata
CTTATCCTCCACCTTTCCCAATTAACCTAATTAACTGCAAAACCATACTCAAACGCATAAAAAGGAACAAATGCAAGAATAATAATGACATTAATCATGAAATCAACGCACGAATCATGCAAACAGACATAAATAAATAATCAAAAGGAAAACACAAAAATCAAGAAAATAAATCATATTTTCGGATCATACGCGATCGTATATGATATTGTGATGATCATATATGAACGAAGCCAAGAGCAAAACAAATCACACGGAAAGATTCAAAACATAACACAGATCATTCGGACACCAAAAGAAAACAAAATTGTATTTTACGAGACATACGCGATCGCATATGATATTGAGGTAATCATACGCGATTGCATATAATTATACGCGATCGAGGCAAACAATGAGAAAATCACGCGTAAAGGCTTAAAACGTAACATAAATCATTCAGCAAACAAAATAAATTAAAATAGCATTTTTTAAAACATACGCGATCGCATATGATATGGGATGATCATACGCGATCGAGGCAAATAATGAGAAAATCACGCGTAAAGGCTTAAAACGTAACATAAATCATTCAGCAAATAAAATAAATTAAAATAGCATTTTTTAAAACATACGCGATCACATATGATATGGGATGATCATACGTGATCGCACATGATAACGCAATAATAAAAAAATGAAAGCAAAACATCAAAAACACATATAAATCATGCATAAAACGTTAAAACAATTCAATTTTCAATAAATTTAGGCATGGATACGATGAAAAATACATGAAAATGATAAAAGGTGATAGATTTACTAACCTTTCGTAGATTCTCCTTAGATCCAAGTGTAGGGAAAGGAAGAATAATCCAATTCCAAGCGTAAGGGAATAAAATCCACTAAGTCTAAATGATTTTGTGAGTTTATTTTAATCCTAATTGCTTAGAATAATCCAAAATTAGGTTTAAGAAGATTAATTACGTTTTCGGCTGCCTAAAATCCATAGATCAAAAGTCCGAAACCTTAAAAATTGCCAACCCCCGTCGGAATGGAGTTCCAAAGCTTTTAAAAAATCTGTCCCGGAGACATACGCGATCGCGTATCTTAACATATGCTAAACCCTAAAACATACGCGATCGCGTATCCTAACATATGCGGCGTGTCACAAACATACGCGATCGCGTATGTTTGTACATATACGGTGGGTCACAAATATACGCGGCGGGTGATGCCCCAAAATGGGCCAGAATTGGCCCAGAACGGCCCGGAACTATCCGAATCAACCCGGAGTGGCCCAAGACCAACCCGAAATGGTCCCGAATCATCCCGGACTCAAACCGAGTCAAGACGGTCCAAAATTAGGGTGCGACACATATGTTATGCCACGCATCATCTCACATGCCATGCATTTAATATGACATACATATAACATGTCATGCATATGCCATGTATTACATCATCTTACATATCATGCATATGATATGTCATACACATGCCATGCAAATGGTATGCCACTCATTTTATCATGTCATAACATATGCCATGTCATGCATCACTTCACATATCATGTATACAATATGCCATTCATCCCACACACATTGTATACGCTATACGCCCAATGCTAAAATAAACCAAAAATGTCTAACGCATAACGCTATACACTATTTGCCATAATATGTGCTTACATATTAGGTTACCATATCATGCATATGATATGTCATTCACACTCACATGACATGCATATGCCATGTTACTTTTGTCACTATATCACATGACATGCATATGCCATGCCATCTAAATGTCATATAGCTTTATATGTCATTTTACTTGCAACCTTGCAATGCCAATTAACACGTCGCGCTGTGTGCTTACATTTACGCTCTCATGTTTGCCTGCTTAGGACAATTAATCCCAACTATAATGGTAAAATTGATTTTGGAAACTCATAGAATAGATCTCCACCACCTAAACCCAATCTCTGAAGGGTTTAACTAGCACTCATGCTATGGGTCGGTTAGACTAATCCGGAACCATCTGGTGGCAACTCCCTTGCGACTCTTTTGAGTCCGTATCATTCCCTAAGGGAACCCCTTAGGAAGACTGCGCTTTCGCTCCAAGTGCGATCCCCGGTCTGTGACTTTCGCAAGCCTCGCTCTAGGCCCTGGCAGAAACCGGCACTCACACTACCCAGAATCCCATATCTCCCCCGTTTTCTGGTGAATGGTCTTCTCCTTAAATTCTTGAGTGGAGGTCACCCTTGCCCCATCTTGGATTTTATCCATTTCTTTGCCCATCACTCCTTTATGATGTGAACTCCATTGCCCATTAATGCCCTTTAAGATTTTTGTTTTCTGTCTTCATATAAAGCCTATTTTCTCCAGCTTATCTTCTGTCAAGTCATCTTCCATTTAACCCAATAATTTCAGGTCCATGATCGTGGAGTTGGAGTCCACTATCATGGACTTTTCCAATAACTTTCCTCTTGAACTTGGCCTTGACTCCACGATCATGGAGTTGAAGTCCACGATCATGGAAAAATCCAGTAGGTCTTGGGCAATTTTCCATGAACTCCACGATTGTGGAGTTGGAGTCCACGATCGTGGAATTTTCCAGTAGGTTCCTTCCATCTTGGCTCCTCTTCCACGATTGTGGAGTTGAGGTCCACGATCGTGGAGTTGCTCCTCTATGCATAAAACTTCTTGTTTCTTCTTATTTGCCTTGCTAAAGCTACACACTTAACACACACATCAAATTCTACTAAGAAAGATAATAATCAAAGCAAAAATGTAATGAAATCAATGCACAAACACAACCTAAAACTACTAAAACACAATGCGTGATGGCACACATCACCCCATACTACAAATGCAAAGGGATGTGCACCATATGCTCAATGGACTACAAATATGATAAAATGGTAAAGGGATATATCACTTATGTTACTTAAGCATGAGAAATAGGTTGCTCACATTATGAATTTCAATTTAACATGTGTAGCATGTAGAATTATGTGTTTTGCACATCAAGAAATGCATTTCAACTTAACATGTGTAAGATGCTCTACCATCAACGAGTCAAAAGTAACGTGCTCTGTATGCTATGAGTATACGTGGGATGCTAAAACCCTTGTATTCTATTTGCATTCAAAAACAAGGATTGATACCAAGCCATGTCAAAGAAAACATGAATATGCAATGAGGGTGAAAATTCAAAGTTTACAATAATATAAATATAAAAATATCAATTTTTATGTAAGTTATTATAAATTTAAATTCAAATAATAACAAAAGTTTTATATTTATTAATAATATCTTATCTCTTTTTATATAAATAAAAATTACAAAAAATCAAATAATTGTACATATATTAATTTATTTAAATAATAAATATTATAATATAAATTTTTTATTTGATATAAAAATAATTATAATCAATGATGAATCAAATAATCAATATTGACAACATTACTTATTACTTACAATATGAGAATGTGAAGTATAATATAAAAATAATTTAAAGAAATGTATAGTTAAATTTAATTAATTTTATTATAAAAATTAATTAAATTAATACAAAGTGGAATAATACAAAGGATAAGTTTAAACTTTTATATAATAATATAATTTTTATAATTAAAATTATGTATTATAATTAAATTTTAAATAATATATATAATAATATAAAATAATTTTGTTATTATAAAAATTATTTTATAAAAATAATATAAATAATAATAAAATTTTATAATGATTTATATCTTGTGTTATAATTGAATTTTAAAAGAAATTTATAATAATAGAATTCTAGAAAGATAAAAAAAATTTATAACAAAAACGATATGAATAATAATATAATTTTGCTAGAATTAAAATTATGTGTTATAGTAAAATTTTAAATAATATATATAAATAATAAATTTTTATTATGATTTAAATTATGTGTTATAATATAATCTTAAAAAATATGTATAATAATAAAAATTTTAAGATGATAAAAATGATATGTATAATAACAAATCTTTGTTAAAATTAAAATTATGTGTTACAATATAATTTTAAATAATATATTTAATAATAAAATATTAAAAATGATAAATATAATAGTAAAATTTTAAGATATAAAAATAATATTATAATAAATATAAAAATAAAATTTTATTAGAATTAAAAAATTTTCATTTCTCAACGCAAGCTATTAACATTTTGGATTTATCTTCCAATATTTTATCTTTTTTTTTTGTCTGTAAATTTAACATTAATATCATTTGAACAGATTTGTGAGTTGTTTTTGAATAATGAGACAGATAATCTGTAAACTAAAAGTAGCAAACTTCATCGATATTATTAATTATCATGATGATATATAAATAATTCCATTTTTATTTATTTTCTGAATTTGAAAAAAATTCTATAAATTGATATAAATACATTCGGAGCAACAAAAGAAATGTTTAAACGTGAAGCAAAACTCTTATCAGTGAAGTATAAACTAAGCAAAACTCTTAAAATCCAAAAGAATTTCAATAACATTTTGATTTGTTTGGAAATAATTTAAATAAAAAAGTATAGTATAATTAGTGATTGATACTAATACTATCTATAAATTTTGGATAAGTATAAAGATGACTAGATTTCTTTAATTACATCATTATTTTTAATACGGATCAACATGATAATTACTATGCAATTATGTACGTACAATTGTTGATAAACTTAGAGATCATTTACCATATTCATACCTCTCCTATCCACTATATATGCTTACCATTTTTACGTCCAAACTTACCACTCGAATTGACTACAAAATGGCTTTGCCTTGGAGACTTCTCCTTGCAATTATTTATTGTTCTTGCTTTCTTGCTATTGATTTGGTTTCTGCTACTATCGTTTCACATGATGGCAGGGCTATCACTATCAATGGTAAACGCAGAGTTTTGATTTCCGGAGCTATTCACTACCCAAGAAGCACACCTGAGGTACAACCATTTCCACAAATGATGGGCTTGATTCTATAGCTCGTGTATTTATATAAATATATATTGATCATTCTGATATCTTTCATGACAGATGTGGCCTGACTTGATAAAGAAATCTAGGCAAGGTGGATTAGATGCTATTGAAACCTATGTATTTTGGAATGCGCACGAACCATCTCGACGTCAATACGATTTCAGTGGCAACCTTGATCTCGTAAGGTTTATCAAGACGGTTCAGTCTGAAGGTCTATACGTTGTTCTTCGCATTGGACCATATGTTTGTGCAGAATGGAATTACGGGTACTGATATACTACTTGGAACCTGTTGAAAATTATTGTAATAGTATTTATTATTTTTAAACGTAACGTTCCCTTCCATAGAGGATTCCCCGTGTGGTTGCATAACTTGCCTGGTGCTGAATTGCGTACCACAAATTCTGTGTATATGAATGAGATGCAAAATTTCACGACTCTGATAGTAGATATGATGAAGCACAATGAACTTTTTGCTTCTCAAGATGGCCCTATTATTCTTGCTCAGGTATTTGATCGATTAGTAAGATTTTCAATGTATGGGATAGTTTGAATTTCATGCTAAATACAGGTCGAGAATGAGTATGGGAATGTGATGGATCCATATGGAGCAGCTGGGAAGACGTATGTAGATTGGTGTGCTAACATGGCTGAATCACTTGATATCGGAGTTCCATGGATCATGTGCCAGCAGAGTGATGCTCCTCAGCCAATGGTGCTTACTGCCTCGTTAATTTCTTCTCTCTGCTGAACATTTTTTATTTCTATTTTGATAATAATCCAAGTTTAATCGTTTAGATCAACACATGTAATGGGTGGTATTGTGATCAATTCACGCCTAATAATGCAAATAGCCCAAAAATGTGGACGGAGAACTGGACTGGTTGGTTCAAGAATTGGGGTGGCAAAGATCCTCGTAGGACTGCCGAGGATATTGCTTATGCTGTTGCTAGATTTTTCCAAACTAGTGGCACTTTCCAAAATTACTACATGGTTGGTCTATGATTTTCCTATTTGTTTATTTTCATCCATGATTATAATCCTTGTTTAACTTTTACATATATATATATATATATGTTATAGTATCACGGTGGTACCAATTTTGGAAGAACAGCTGGTGGCCCTTACATCACCACTTCTTATGATTATGATGCTCCCCTCGACGAATATGGTAATTGTTTTCTTTTTCTTAATATTTATTTTATCAGCTTCTTCCCGTTGTAATTTGATTTTACACTAAATCTTGACAGGAAATCTGAATCAGCCAAAATGGGGGCATTTGAAACAACTTCACGACCTGTTGCATTCTATGGAATATACTCTTACTCATGGCAACATTAACCATATAGACTATGGCAATTCTGTTACGGTAAATATCAATGTTAGCAATTTCCTTCTTTCAATGTTTCTGATACTAAACTATAATATTTAATGCCGCATGTTAATATTTTGTTAGGCCACCGTTTACAGAACTGACAACGAGTCGAGTTGCTTTATTAGTAATGTAAATGCAACATCAGATGCTACTATTGAATTCTTTGCTGCCAAATACCAAATTCCTGCATGGTCTGTCAGTATTCTCCCTGATTGCGCAAGTGTTGGATATAACACTGCCCAGGTAAACTTTGGGAAGTTATATATATATACATATACACAATTATTCTTCTTAGTGATTTTCATTAGTATTCGATCTCAGGTGAAAACTCATACTGCAGTGATGGTAAAGAAAAGGAATGAAGCTGAGTATCAACCCTCTTCTCTTAAATGGTCTTGGATGCCAGAGAACACTACAAACACTGCTGTTTACGGGAAGGGTAAAGTTCATGCACGTCGACTGATTGATCAGAAAGATGCAACTAATGACCTTAGTGATTATCTTTGGTACATGACTAGGTAATTAATACTCAAATTACAATGTCAATCTCCTTTTTTTTCTGTTCCTTTCATTTTCATTTTTCCCTTTTTCTTTTTGAAACTTACCTTTTCTGTTGGTGATAAATACTTAACAGTGTGCATCTTCATAAAGATGATCTGGTTTGGAGCAATAATATGTCTCTTCGGGTCAATACTAATGGTCACGTTCTTCATGCTTACCTTAATGGGGAATATCTTGGTGCGTAAATTTTTTCTGTCTATATCAATGAATATTCTAACATTCAACGCTATGATTATCATAAGCTAAACCTGTTATTACCTGAGATATCATCAGGTTCTCAATTTGCTAAGAATGGAGTTTACAATTTTGTGTTTGAAAGAAGTATCAAATTGAAGAAAGGACCAAACGTAATCAGCTTGCTCAGTTCTACAGTTGGATTCCAGGTGTAAAAGATCTTCTCTTTTTCTTTTTCTCTTGAATAAAGAAATGTACTTTTAACATATGTTCTCATGTTTGATTTTCTTTTTCTTTTTTCTCCCATAGAATTATGGTGCAATGTTTGATTTGGTACCGAATGGAATTTCCGGTCCAGTTGAGTTGATTGGATATAATGGTGATGAAAAAGTTATTAAAGATTTATCATCACATAAATGGACATATAGTGTTGGATTGGAAGGCTTAAACAACGAATTATCTAGTTTGCATTCACCCCATGCATCTGAATGGACACAAGAAGACGTTCCTACTCAGAGGATGATGACCTGGTACAAGGTGAGTATCCACTATATACAATATGAAACTTTTTGTGCTTTTTGTTGAACTGGGTTTTCAAAATTAACAGACTACATTCAAAGCTCCACTTGGAAAAGATCCAGTTGTGCTGGATTTGCAAGGTATGGGGAAGGGTTTTGCTTGGGTAAATGGAAATAACATCGGAAGATATTGGCCAAGTTTTCTTGCTGAGGAGGACGGTTGCAGCACTGAAGCATGTGATTACAGAGGTCCATACGATGACAAAAAATGTGTCACCAATTGTGGAAAGCCGAGTCAAAGATGGTGAGGCCTCTAAAATAATAGTTCCAATATAGTGAAGAATCTCTCAACGGTTCCTGCATTATTTGTTGATGTGAGTAATGGGTGTAGGTATCATGTTCCTCGATCCTTCCTGAAAAATGATGGCAATACTCTGATCTTATTCGAGGAATTTGGTGGGAATCCAGGAGAGATTAATTTCCAGAGCATTACGGTTGGAAAGGTAATTGGCAGTGGAAATGAGGGAGAAATTATGGAGATATCATGCTATGATAAACCCATTTCAGGAATTGAATTCTCTAGCTTTGGTGATCCTGAAAAGACTGATGGCTCCTTTGTGGAAGGAACTTGTCAAGGATTAAACGATACTTCTTCTATCATTCGCAAGGTACGTAAAGTAATCAATCAACTAACCCTACCCTACACGAATATTTACGATAAATATTGTATTACCTAAAATTATATAACATGCAGGCCTGTGTGGGGAAGGAGACGTGCAATATTAAAGTTTCTAAGGAACTACTTGGAGCGACAAATTGCGAAAATAATGTAGTCAACAGTCTAGCAGTGGTGGCTGTTTGCTAATGCATATTTTGAAATTAATCATTTAATGAAAAGGGTTTCAATAATTAATTACCATATCAATTTCTAGAGTTTTTTTAAAGATGGAGAGACGATGGTCTTGATCAAATGAACTAGATTGTTATATAATTTTGTAATTATTGATATTTGATTGATTTGATGCATTGTTTTCTCCTAATGTTTATAATTACGTCATCACTGTTATAAAATTATTTCATAACAGCACCATAATTGAAATCAAATACAAATGGATATTATAATACCATATATAGTTTAGGGTTATGACGATTTAATAAATCATATTTGTCATTTTGTATTTTAGAGTTGTGGTACCTTAATCATAATAGGGATGCAGGATGGTTCAATTCTGTCAAATTAGGACAACAAGTAGTGATATGATTTTTTCCATTTTATAGTTCGGTCTTCTCGGATATACATGATCTGTATATTTTATGGATGGTCATCTGAATTTTTTTTAAAAATAGTTATGTTTGGATATTTACATTTATCTCTCTTTATTTTATAAATTATCTCTTATTTCTCCTTCAGAATATAATGTGACCTCATATATTAAGAGGTTGTTTGGATCGAGGTAATGTAAAATTTATAAATTTTATGAAATCTTTTAAATTAAAATTCCATGTATTTAAAATCTTTAAAATTTCATAATTGTTTGGTTAAATTATTAAAATGTATGAATATTTATTAATTTAAATTTTATTATCTATGATAAAATGATGGAATATTAAAAACTCATTTCATAGTTGGGTTTTCAAATAATGACGAAATTAAGTAAAAGTGAGATTTTGTAATTTCATAGAATGTGATTGTGTTTTTTTAAATCAAATAAAAGAATATTTGAATTCCATGAAATTTATCAATTCTGTCATCTCAATTCCCTCAATCCAAACAATTCTTAAGATTGATTTAATTGTAAAAGTTTGAATATAATATTTAAAAATACTAGTATTTGATTTTTGTTTCAAAGAAAATAAGGTAATTCTTGAAATTTAATGAAATACTAATAATTACTTGAATAAATAAACATAAAAGAAAAAGTTATGGAGTTGTTCTAAATTTGTACTTTGTTGTGTAAGATTTAAAATATTACTCAAAAATATGAACTAAAAAACCCTTTCTCCGACATTGGAGAGATAGCTAAGATGATCTCAAAAAAACTTTCTCACATCACATTATAATTTGAAGCAGGAATTTCAAAATAACGCTTATCAGGTTTACGAGGACAAGGAAAGGTCCAAGCTAAAAATAAGGTTATTGGTCATCTTTTTTCCAATTTTATTGGATTTTTAGAATTTTAGCAAATTTTTATATTTTAACAATAATATCTGAAATTAAAAATTTATTTTGAATAATAAATAATTCATATAATTAATCAAAATTAAGCTTAGAAATCATTGATGTCTTTTTTTTAAATATTATTATTAATATATCATTCTCATATAATCAAATGATCATTATCATTATTATTAAAATTATTATTATTATTATGTCTTTTTTTGTAAACCTTTTAAATATTTTACCATTATGTGTATTTATTATTTATTATATTAAGCAATAATATTGTGTTTTATGTTTTTTTTTTCAATTGAATGTTAATTTTGTTTATTTTTATTTTTTAATTTTAACATTAATAGTATATTTGAATAAAAAAACTTTCTACTCTGAATTAATATATGAAAAAATTATATCTAATTATAATTTATATTTACATTATTACTATAGAAAATAGATTTATGAAAGGAGTCTTTTTCTAATAACAACATAAACATAATAAATAATTATTTTAAAATTCTTGATATTTAATAAATTACACTAACATATTTTTTAGTTTATAATACTTAATTGACATGTTTATAATACGTAATTGACATAATTAAAAAATCATGACCTTTTTTGATGGTTGGCAAATTTATCTCCATCTAATTTCAAATACTAAAAGCAATTTATCCATAAATTGGATAAGTTAAAATTGAAGTACATAAATACCTATATGGATTCAAAATCGTTGAAAGTGGGCTAATACTATTGGTGTAAACTAGAAACATTTAACCATGGTCAGTATTTGATTTTTTTTTAAAAATATAAAAACTTAAATTCGTAATCCAAACTTATTTAAAGAAAAAAATAACTTCTTTTGTTCCAAACAAAAATCCTTAATATGAACACCCATTAACATTTAAAAGAAGATCAAAATTTGAATTGGTAAAAGGAAGCAAAAGATAATTGAATAGGTTGGACTTATTGAGTAAAAATCAATAATAATAATTGATGGCAAGAGAGCAAAATAAGAAACCAAGGTAAGTAATACTTTGAAATAATTTCTTATTTTGAGAAATATTTTTATAATGCTCTTATTATTGAATATGTATTAACTTATGATTGTAAATATTTTCCAAATGGATGATGTTACACTAGTGGCCTTTTGATTGCAAATTTCAATTAATTATGCATTACCTGTTGCTTTTTGTTTAATCATTTAATTAATATTGTAACTATATGTATTATTCTTTCTTAAAATGGACGTTATTATTCTTTTTCCAAATATGTTAGTGAAATTATTGATATAAATGTTGTTATGGGCGTAATGAAAGTTGAGGTAGATATAGAAATGGAATGCGTAATGAGTTTGAAGATAATATATTTGGATATGATATTCTGATTGGTAGTGATGCTGAGAGTTTAAATGAATATAGCTTAGCCAACTAATCTAAAAATGATGATGATAAGTTTTTAATAACTTTAAATAATAACTCTCCATATAGTTCAAAGAAAAATGACTTAGAGATTTGTCATATCCATACATACACAACACCCCTATGTGCATGCATTTTATGCATATATTATAGTGAATGATTGATTAGTGTATGAAATGCATGAATGAGATATGATGTAATAATAGTTGTGAAGAAGAGGAAATAAAATGGTGTAAGTAAGTAATATTGATTTACCAATTGTCATTATATGATTGGACCTTTCTTAACATAAGTCAAAAATTGAGTCTTACATTGTTTAAAGAGGAAGCAAGTTAGTTTTCATTTCTTCTTTCACCATAACACATTTGACTTCTTCTTCCTCCTTTTCTTTTGTATTCTAACATAAAGAAAAATAGCAATCCAAGGTGAGATCACATGGAAAATTTAATTTTTATGCTTCCTTTGAGTTCTATGTGCTTTATGAATGACTCCTTCTTTTATACTTTCTTATTTATTTGATGAGGAAATGAGTTACTGTAAAGTTATGTTAATTATATGTAAATAGAAGAATTAGAGTGAATGATGAAAGTTAAGAAAGCTAGGTGATGAATTTGATGTTATTTTGCAACCAAATGGAATTTCTGTTTTGATGTGTGAAAATTATGTAAATCCCTAACTTGTAACCCTTGAATTTATTACTTTGGTTTCTAATTGAAGTGTATGCATGATTTTTAAAGGTGTTTAAAGGGTTTGATATACTTAAATATTAATGAAAGGATGATTACATGTATTGATAGCTTGAATGTAAAGTTACTGCTAATTTAGGGACTATTCAACCTTTCACCATTTTGAGGGGCAGAGTTGTGTAATCCCTAGAATCTTGTGTATAAACATGATTGAATGGTGTATGTAGATGATGGAAATGGGGTTTGGTTGCATGTAAAGGTGAGTTATGGCATGAAAATGCTAAATTGGTTGCTAAGGGGCAGCAAAGCATGTTCTTTGTGTATATTATGTGTATTTGGCCTTTAAGTGTGGATATATGCCTTGTATGTTGACTAATTGGACCTGAGTTTATGTGTAACATGCATATGTATGCTTGTATTTAGTATAGTATGATTTTAATGTGGTTTGGAAGTCAAATGGTTAAGGTATGCATGAAGACACTTATAAGACAGCTTGTGCACCTTAATGTGCAAGTTATGTAATAGAGAAAGAATTATAAATATAAATATAAATACAAATATATTTATATTTATATTATAAATATAAATACACATTTTATGCAAATACAAAGTTAGTATAAGAGATATTTTTTTTATACAATAAATACAACTTTCCATTTTGGAATTCAAGAAATTATGGTTATGTTTCAAATATTTAACAAAATTTATTTTGTGTAATATTATAATTGTTATCAGTCATTTACCTACTTATTAAATTAACTACATAAGATAAATATCATCAATTTAACATGATACATGTATAACTTAACATCTATTTGATTCATATATCAAAATTAACAAACATAATAATAAAGATTAATTACTAATACACAAAGTCATGAATATTACATTTAGTAATTTATAAATTACATATTTCTTCTTTATAGCATCTCTTACGTTAATTTCATGTTGTAATTTTCTCACTTCAGCTTGTATAATACTTCTTTCTTCCTTTTAACTTCTTTATGGCTTCTTTTTGGTTTCCAAGCTTCTCTTTAATGCATTTTAGTTGTGACTCCAACCCTTCCATAATCATTTTTTGCTTTAATAATATATAAATATAACTTCAACGTAAAGAAATTCGAACACATTTTTTTTTATTTCTTTTAGAACTTTCTTCATCATTTCATTCGAAATTGGACATATCCTTTCCGACAATTATAAAATTACGATATCAAAAAATAATATCACTATAATCAATTTGAGTAATGAAATTTCATTGATATTACATGTTTAAAACTCCATATTATGTCTTACATAAACTTTTCTTCTTATTATTATTGAGCATATAAGTCATCAATTGGTTCCATTTTTCCTCTCCTTTTTAAGAAAAGAATAGTTGACATTTATTAATAAAGTCAACATTAAAGATTATTACTTTCTTTACTTGATTTTATTTTAATACATGATTATACATGTTCTAGAAGGAATTAGAATGGGATAGGTGTCACACCCAGCCCATACCTGGAGTAACATGCTCCCGTAGCATACACAACGACCTCCCGTAAGGAAAACCGCTATATACACTACAAGAGATACCTATACATGTATAAAAAGATGTCGTATGGGGACCACATATAGTATGGTGGTGCAATAGACATAAAGAACCAAGAATAATAACCCTGGATAATCAACATACATTCAATTAGATGAATATTTCCGAAAATATTTGGATAAATATACATCAAAATGTTATTACAAATAAGTTTAGGGAAAATGCACTGTTCCTAAACAAAATCACCATCAAACTACATATACTACTGCCTCTACAATGTATAAGCTACAAAGACAAGCCTAAACAAAAAGGAAGCATGCTCGGTTGTCCAGGACCACCTCGAGAATAGGATTCCTACTGAATCCGTCTCTCTGCTGACACGGCAATCACTGCTCTGGGCCTTCAACAGTAGGCTCGGAACCTGCATCCATCAATTGATAAATGCCGAGTCTAAAACTCAGTGTTGCTAGTTAACATACAACATATAGAACAGAAATAAACATATCAGAAGACAATAACACGATGCAATGTCATGTTTTGTTCCCTTTCTCTCTCTTTCTTTTCTGTACTCTCATGCTCTTTTTCTTTTCCATTCATTGTGCACAATCTCTCTCCATGCTGGATCCTTATGTACCGGTACTCAACTCCTAAAGGAGGGCAACTGTAATCCTGGCCCTTAGGCCCCTTTTGAAACTATGTCTCGAGACTCAACTCCCGTATGAGGTAATATAATATACGATTCCATTATGGAATCCTATAGTATATGATCCAACATGCCTTTTTCTTATTTTCTCTCATTATTCTCCTTCATTCACAACCCTCCTATTATGTTCATGCCAATAACCAATGGTTGAATGTAACATAACAAGAAGGAATGACTTATGAAAGCAATTAAGCAATCTTATATCATAAATATCAGAAAGTAGATGGGAATTCAATCCCCAACCATCAATCTTATAGCCAAACTTGGCTTAAAAGCAAGAAAAGAACACATATAGCATCAAACTCAAACCAACGCCATCTAGCACTAACCTGTTATAAGCTACTTCTAACGTCTAACCACTCCTTTC
Source organism: Dalechampia spathulata (assembly GCA_948192965.1). Taxonomy (NCBI): domain Eukaryota; kingdom Viridiplantae; phylum Streptophyta; class Magnoliopsida; order Malpighiales; family Euphorbiaceae; genus Dalechampia; species Dalechampia spathulata. The sequence continues at coordinate 14,488 of CANYBF011091625.1, forward strand.
AACTTCTAGCCCCACAAAACCAACTTCTCTACGCTTAATAGCACGAAGGAAGACTGATTCCTGGCATTTAGGAACGTTTTGAAAGGGTTTAGAAGAAAGAACAAGGAAGAAAGTCAAAGAAAAGTCTATGTTTATCTTCTTAAAAATGGTGTTTTAAGTCGCGTACGACCGTACCAAAACTCTGTATGCCCGTACCAAACTTAAAATCTTGATGCCTTGATTTTCCTGCGTGTAATCGTACGGCCGTACGTCAAATGGTATGCCCGTACCACCCCAATGTTACTGACAAACCCATTTCCTGCGAGCAACGATATAGCTGGACCACCCTTTGGTACACCCGTACGGATACCAGGAAATCAACACTGCCCATTTTCCTTGCTCGGTACGCCCGCATGGTTATCCGTAAGCCCGTACCGAACCTTAAAAATCAGGACATGCACCATTTGGACCCCTAACTCTTCCAGAACCTGCTAAAAACACTCCAAACCAAGCCTAACTCATCAAAATAACTATCCCTCATCCAACCAAGAAGTCATGCTTCCCGATAAGGCGACAGAACCACTATCATAATCACAACCAAGCTCATATATCCATATATACATGCATACATACCAAGAATACATCAAACAATACAGCATCGTATAGCCAAACACATACGCATACAGACCTCTATACATATAACAGATATGTCACTCATGAGGATGTGACAACTCTCCCCCTTTAAAAAGAAATTTCATCCTGAAATTAGAACGAAACTTACCAAAAAATAAATGAGGGTGCTGCTCTCTTATCAAGGCCTCTCGCTCCCAAGTCGTATCTTGACCTGTATGATGATTCCACAATACTTTGACCAAAGGTATCCACTTTTTCCTTAATTGATTAACCTCTCGGGCCAAAATCTGAATCGATTCCTCCGAATAAGACAAGTCGGGTTGAATCTCAATCAATTCCACTGGAATCACGTGCATAGGATCCGATATATATTTCCTCAGCATGGAAACATGAAACACATTATGAATCTGGTCCAAATCCGATGGCAAGGCTAACCTGTACGCCAATGGTCCCACTCTCTCGAGTACCTTATATGAACCAATGAAACGAGGACTCAACTTGCCCTTCTGATCGAATCTCCTAATCTTCTTCCACGGAGATACTTTCAAGAACACTTTATCTCCAACTTGATACTCGATGTCTCACTGCTTTAAGTCGACATACGAATTATATCTGTCAGAAGCGGCTTTCAGCCTAGACTTAATCAGTTGCACCTGATCCTCGGCCTGTTGAACAAGCTCAGGCCCAATCACTCTCTGCTTACCAACCTCATACCAATGCAACGGCGTTCTACACCGACGTCCATACAAAGCCTCATAAGGAGCCATCTGTATACTCGACTGGTAGCTGTTATTATACGTGAACTCGATCAAATGCACGTACTGATCCTAACTACCTTCCCACTCAAGAATACAGGCACGTAACATATCTTCAAGAATCTGGATAACCCTCTCAGATTGGCCATCGGTTTGGGGGTGAAAAGCTATACTAAAATGTACTTTTGAGCCTAAAGCTCCCTGAAAATTGCCCCAAAATTGAGATATGAATCATGGATCTCTATCTGACATAATAGATGACGGAATCCCATGCAACCGGATAATCTCTCTCATATACAACTCCACTAGTCTCTCCAACCCGTAATCCATCCATACAGGGATAAAATGAGTCGTCTTTGTCAACCGATCGATAATAACCCAAACTGCATCATGCTTGGCCTGTGTCAACGGCAACCCTGTAACAAAATCCATCGTAATCTGATCCTATTTCCACTTTAGCAATGGCAATGGATGTAGTAGTCCAGCTGGCACTTGCTGTTTAGCTTTAACTCATTGATAAATCAAACATTTAGCCACATAATCTGCTACATCCCTCTTCATACCAACCCATAAATAATACTGTCTTAAGTCCCGATACATCTTCGTACTCCCGGGATGGTAAGCAATTATCAAACTATGGGCTTCTTCTAAGATCTATCCTTTCAATTCCTCATCTGCTGGAACATACAACCATGTCCCATGCCTTAGGTTACCATCCTCATCCATAGTCAACAAGGTAGTCTTACCGGACTGTACCTTCTGCAACTGTTTCTGGTATTCTGTATCACCAATTGCACTTCTTTGTATCTGGTCTGTCAACAGAGGCTTCACTTTCATCTGTAACTGTACCAGAATACAGTCAGATTGTAATATCAGAATAGCACCTAACTGTCTCACCTTATAAACCAGACCCAATGAGGATTGTCTCAAGCTGGCAAACATCTTCCAACTCAAAGCATCAACAACGAAATTAGCTTTACCTGGGTGATAGTCTATCACATAGTCATAATCCTTAATAAGCTCAATCCAGCATCACTGCCTCAAGTTTAACTCTTTCTGCATACCCAGATAGTTCAAACTCTTATGATCTGTGTACATATAGTAGAGCTCACCGTATAGATAATGTCACCAGATCTTAAGTGCAAAGATAATCGCTGCTAACTCCAAATCATGTGTCGGGTAGTTCTTCTTATGCGATTTCAATTACCTCGAGGCATAGGCAATTACTTTTCGATCGTGCATCAAAACACATCCCAAACCATTCAATGAAGCATCACTGTAGATCACATACGCTTGACCCAAAGTGGGTAGCGTAAGAACTGGAGCTCGCGTCAAACATGCCTTCAGTTGTTCGAAACTTTCCTGACATTCCTCTGACCAAACAAAAGGAACGTCCTTCCATAATAACGTCATCAAGGGCAAAGCAATCATAGAAAATCCTTTAATAAACCTCCTATAGTACCCTGCTAAACCTAAGAAATTACGAACCTCACTGACATTTCTGGGAACCTGCCAGCTAAGCATAGCCTCCACCTTACTGGGATCCACTCTGATTCCCTCAACAGAAATCACATGTCCCAAAAATGCTACTTGATCAACCCAAAACTCACACTTAGATAGCTTACCAAACAACTGCTTCTCCCTTAATCGTCCTAACACCAGCCTCAGATGAAAATCATGCTCCTCGTGTGTCTTAGAATAGACTAGGATATTATCAATGAACATGATAATAAACTGGTCAAAATAATCAGTAAATACCATGTTCATTAATGCCATAAACACTGCTGGTGCATTCATCAAACCGAACGGCATTACTAGAAACTCATAATGACTGTACCGAGTCGTGAACGCCGTCTTAGCCACACTACCCTCTTTCACTCGCAATTGATGGTATCCCAATCTCACATCAATCTTAGAAAATACTGCTGCACCCTTAAGCTGGTCAAACAGATCATCGATACGTGGCAACAGGTATCGATTCTTGATCGTCACCTTATTCAGCTGTCTGTAGTTTATACACATCCGTATATACCCATCCTTCTTCTTCACAAACAACACAGGCGCACCCCAAGGTGAAACACTTAGGCGAATAAAACCCTTATCTAGTAATTCTTGTATTTGCACCTTCAACTCCTTCAATTCCGTTGGTGTCATTCGATAAGGTATTATCGATATCGGTTTTGTACCCGGTAACACCTCGATCTTAAACTCCACTTCTCTCTGAGGCAGTAACTCTAGTAACTCCTCTGGAAACACATCAGGGAAGTCACATACAATTGGAATCTCTATCAATTGTACTCCTTTTTATCTCCCATCCATCACATAAGCTAACACTGCCTCACAACCCTGTAACAGCAACTTCCGTGCAGTTACAGCTGTCACTAACCTTGCTGTCACTGACGGCACGTTACCCTTAATTAGAATCATGCCCTGATCAAAAGATTGAAGAGTCACTGTCTTCCATAAACAATCCATCACTGCACCGTACTTAGCTAACCAATCCATTCCTAATATAATGTCATACTCCCGGAATGGCATCTCCACAAGGTCAGATAGGAAACACACACCCTGAATAATCAAAGAACATTGCCTACAAACTCTGTCAACTATCACGTCCCCATCTAAAGGACTAAAAACCACTATCCCATAACCTAGACTCTCACTTGACATCTTAAGCAATCGAGCAAATCCAACATTAATATATGAATACAAAGAACCGGGATCAAACAATACTAAAGCATCATGATCAGAAATGAGAACATTACCGAGCACCATATCTGCAGCTTGCTACTCCTCACGGTGTACCAGATTATAGACCCTGGCAGGAGCCCCAACAACTTAATTAACGGACCCCTGACTGACGCCATGTCCTCCACTATCTCGACCTCTCCCTCTGCCTTTGCCTCTCTTCGACCCCTGAGATCCCGCAGAACTAGACTTTAGCTGCTGCTGCTGCTGGTGAACCTCTCCCTCAATAACAAAACGCACTGGCCCACCAAACCGCTCTGGGCACTCTCAAGCATAGTGACCAGCACCGCCACATCTGAAGCACATGTTACTACCCGCCTTACAAGTCCCATAATGAGTCCAACCGTAATTATGACAGAAATACGGTCTGGCACCTGTACTACCACTATAAGAGATAGGTCTCCCATTTTGCTCTCGTCGAGGTGGCATCGGTCGCACATCCACTGATCTAGGAGGGAAGGAACTTCTGAACTTACCCCTCTTCGAAGAACTCAAAGAAGAACTCAGCCCCCTATACGGCTTCCCCATCGACTCCTGATGAGTGTCATCCTCAAGTATCATCCACTCGAGATCTAATGCACTGGCCATCAGAGCTGAAAAGTCATCATACTGACAGGTCTGTACAAATGCCCTGGGCCATGGATTCAATCCCTGCTTGAATTGCTTACACCTCTCTCGTCCAGATGGTAGAATATGAGTGGTATAATACGCCAGCCGAGTGAACTCTTTCCCATAATCTGCCACAGATAGATCTCCTTGCTTTAGCCCTAGAAACTCCTGTAGCTTCTTATCAGTATAGGCTGAGGGCACATACTTCCACCGAAACTCCCTCTAAAGGTCCTCCCACGTCAACATTGGAGGGTCAGCCATACTCTGAGGAATGGTCTTCCACCATTCGTACGTGTCCTCCTGTAGTAAAGAGATGGCATACTCGAACTTTGTCGTCTCCGGGCACTTCAACTGGTGCAACACCCTTTGTGTTCGCTCTACTTCAACTGGCACATACAGATCCGTCGTACCAATGAAATTAATGGCTTCGTATGACTGTAACTTAGTAAAATCCAACTTGTATTCCTCTCTCTGCTCCACTGGAGGTGGGGGAGGAACTGCAGGCAACGCCTGACTCTGTGCCTAAAGGAAACGCATGAACTGGGTAAACTGGGTTACCATTGGGTCAGCAATCGAAGCCTCTGCCTGCCTACCCATGCGCTCTCCTGGTCCTGAGGAACTCTCTTGGGGATTAAAATTATCCCTGCCTTTCTCACCGATATTTAACCGTCTATCAGACATCGAACCTAATCTGTAGCACACAAAAAAGAGTCCTATGGTCAGCAGTGGCCAGGACAAGCAACACTCCTTTGCTGTAGCTTAACAATCAGAGGCAGTAATCCTAAGAATCCATAATAAAGGCACATCAAGCTAAACCATAGCTCTAATACCACTTAAACATGTTACACCTAGCCCATACCTGGAGTAACATGCTCCCGTAGTATACACAACAACCTCCCATAAGGAAAAAAGCTGTATACACTACAAGGGATACCTGTACATGTATAAAAAGATGTCGTATGGGGACCACATACAGTATGGTGGTGCAATAGACATAAAGAACCAAGAATAATAACCCTGGATAATCAACATACATTCAATTGGATGAATATTTCTGAAAATATCTGGATAAATATACATCAAAATGTTATTACAAACAGGTTCAGGGGAAATGCACTATTCCCAAACAAAATCACCACCAAACTACATATACTACTGCCTCTACAATGTACAAGCTACAGAGACAAGCCTAAATAAAAAGGATGCTCGGCTATCTAGAACCACCTCAAGAATAGGATTCCTACTGAATTCGTCTCTCTGCTGACACGACAATCACTGCTCTGGGCCTTCAACAGTAGGCTCGGAACCTGCGTCCATCAATTGATAAATACTGAGTCTAAAACTTAGTGGTGCTAGTTAACATACAACATATAGAACAGAAACAAGCATATCAAAAGATAATAATACGATGCAATGTCATGTTTTGTTCCATTTCTCTCTCTTTCTTTTATGTACTCTCATGCCCTTTTCCTTTTCCGTTCATTATGCACAATCTCTCTCCATGCTGGATCCCTATGTATTGGTACTCAACTCCTGAAGGAGGGCAACTGTAATCCTGGCCCTTAGGCCCCTTTTGAAACTATATCTCGAGACTTGACTCCCATAGGAGGCAACATAATATACGATTCCATTATGGAATCCTGTAGTATGTGATCCAGTATGCCTTTTTCTCATTTTTCATTATTCTCCTTCATTAACAACCCTCCTATTATGTTCATGCTAATAACCAATGGTTGAATGCAACATAACAAGAAGGAATGACTTATGAAAGCAATGAAGCAAGCTTATATCATAAATATCAGGAAGTAGATGGGAATTCAATCCCCAACCATCAATCTCATAGCCAAAATTGGCTTAAAAGCAAGAAAAGAACACATATAGCATCAAACTCAAACCAATACCATCTAGTACTAACCTATTATAAGCTACTTCTAGCATCTAACCACTCCTTTTAACTTTTAGCCCCGCAAAACCAACTTCTCTACGCTTAATAGCACGAAGGAAGATTGATTCCATGGTTTTAGGAACGTTTGGAAAGGGTTTAGAAGAAAAAACAAGGAAGAAAGTCAAAGAAAAGTCTACATTTATCTTCTTAAAAATGGTGTTTTAAGTCACGTACGACCGTACCAAAACTCCGTAGGCCTTTACCAAACTTAAAGTCCTGATGCCCTAATTTTCCTGCGAGTAACCGTACGGTCGTAAGTCAAATGGTACGCCCGTACCACCCCAATGTTCCTGAAAAACCCATTTCCTGCGAGCAACGGTACGGCCAAACCACCCTTTGATACGCCCGTACGGATGCCAGAAAATCAACATTGCCCATTATCTGTACGCCCGTACCGCACCTTAAAAATCAGGACATGCACCATTTGGATCCCTAACTCTTCCAGAACCTGCTAAAAACACTCCAAACCAAGCCCAACTCAACAAAATAACTGTCCCTCATCCAGTCAAGAAGTCATGCTTCCCGATAAGGCAACAACACCATTATCACAATCACAACCAAGCTCATATATCCATATATGAATGCATATATACCAAGAATACATCAAACAATACAGCATCGTATAGCCAAACACATACGCATACAGACTTCTATACATATAACAGACACGTCACTCATGAGGATGTGATAATAGGAACTATTTAGATTCTTTTCATGCAACAAAGATGGAAAAGCATAGGAAAAAAATAAAAGCGGAGTAATTGACTAAACTTCATTTGATATTAAATGCTTTAAAGTCCATTCCAATTATTATTATAAATGATGATAAGTTTATTGAGGATTGTCTTAGAATTATAGTGTAAAAGATATTAACCAAAAATCAATTTTAAAAAACCAAACAATTTCATGTTTTGATAATAAAATGAATTTTTTACCCTTACCACATTTACAAGGTTTATATTGCACAAGATTTATCAAATATAAGTATTTTATTTCTTAAGCTAGCATATAACACCTAATATACATTAGAAACACCTTAAGATGTTAAATAGAATTATAAAAGCATTGAAATCCCCAAGTAAAATAGAAACAACAAAACTAATCAAGAACTAAAGAGAAAGCTAAAAAGTGGACATGAGAAATTTATAGTGGTTTGACCAATAAATGCCTACATCCACTTACATAAATAATTACTTAGATTTCCACTAATCTTTCAATGAAGATTATAACCTTAAAATCATAATTCTAGTAATAACCTAAGTGATTTTCCAAAGTCTGGTATTAAACCCTTACATTTTCTGATTTCTTAAGGCTCATATAAAATCTTTCTCAATCTCAATCCTTTCTTATCTCTCAAAATATAACCCAAGAGAAAAATAAGGATTAAAAACTTAAAAACCCTTTGTAAGGGATTTATAACTCAAGAATTCAAGAAATGCATAAATCACACAATACATAAACTTAAGATGAAAATATAAGCAATTGATAAAGAAGGCTTACATTTTTACCTTCAATTGTCACACCCGTTCCCGGAGTAACATGCTCTCGTAGTATAATTAATAACCTCCTAAGAAAGGAAATCATTAATTACACTACAAAGGATGCATCATTTCCATTTTTGTTTTTGCTACAGTACTTTTACTACAGTGAATTGCTACAGTGAACTATGTCCGTATTTTACTACAGTGAACATATCATTTATGTATATCACGTCATTTTAACATTCATATAATTATATCATTCTTCATTGTCATTATATACATAACAAACAGTCAAGGTACCAACATATTCATATGCAAGCCAGTATATATATCATATCCAAATACTACCATTTTACTGCTAATATGAGTAATGTTTAAGCTACATAACCAAAAGACATTTGAGAGTACGTTAATGAAATGTCCAAGCCACTAATCTTTGCTGACAAGTGACCGCCTAATCCTGTCTCTCATCTGTCGGACTAGTACTTGCGTTCAACAATTGACAAACGCTGAGTATATAACTCAGTGGTGCTTTTAAAATATGAAAAAGAATCTATTTCAGTCAATAAGCATACATCATATCAAATTATGATAAAGCATCCATATTTACGTTGTACAGGGTTCATAGTGCATCATTAAATATCATGAAGTATTTTCCATAACATTTCCTGTAGCATATAGTATAAAACATCATGAGGTATATATGAGTAGCATTTATCTATGTACCTGCATAATACTTTCATCATCCATCCTTGTATAATCATTGAATGTGCATGATGAAATGACTTTGAGAATGCAATCATGCTTTGCACTCTCCCTCTTTGATATTATTAATATGTAAA
>CANYBF011091641.1:0-26415 GCA_948192965.1 Dalechampia spathulata
GCCCAAAACATACCCTAAGCAACCTAAACAAACCTTGAACTGCACCTGAATGAACCGGGAATGCCCGCAAAGGCAAAGCAATGAAGAAATAGTCTGGCTCATCCCAATCAATCCGAGAGGCTCAAATTTAGGGTGCGACACACACCTCCTAGGGGATGGAACCACAGATAGCCCAAGAGTAGTGCAAATGATACTAAAATATCTAGGACTGTGAACTCCACCACTGATTTGATCGGCCCAATAGTGACAGTAGCAGTAAAGGTATCAGTAACCTCCTTTTTAGACTCATCATGCACTCTGATGATAGTCTTACATGGTTTTAGGTCTGAAAGCTAAACTCCAAGCTTGGGCAGCACCTTGAGTAGATAGACATTGATGCCTAAACCATCATCCACCATGATGTAGGGAGTGGAGAAGTTCATGATGTTCACCCTGATGAAGGTGCTTTATTATGGCGGATACCCTCGACCGGTAGATCCGCATTAGAGAAGGTGATCATACTGGATGGCAACTCTTAATTTACCAACTGAATCTTCATACTGTAGGTAGAGGTAGATGGAGAGATTCTCATGCTAGAGAGTGCTTTAACGATGGCCCATCGGTGTTGCTGAGAGGATAGCACCAAGTCTTAGATGCTGATGTTAGCTTGCATCTTCTTTAGCTGCTTGACAACAACATTATCAGGCTGAGCAACCTGATTAGTTGGTTGTAGAGCTGGAACATTGCTTGGACCAACCTCATCCCTAGTAGGTCTAGCCTTGGTCAACTTTTTAGGAGCTTCTGGCTTCTTCCCGAGATCGGAAGGAGTGAATACCTTACCGCTGTGAGTCATATTGTGGACTTGAGAGGACATCTTGTTAGCACCTAACCCTTTCTGCTGCTTGGGTGGTTTTGGTGTTGGCTTAGTTGCCTTGAGGGTCTTGGCCGACTTACATTTCTTTGAAGCCTAATCCTATATTGATTCAAACTTATTGGAATCCTGAGTAGCTACTGACTCATCATCTGAGCTATCATACTATATATCAATAGCACCAGGTGAAAGGTAATAGCAGGTAGTTAAGAAATCTCCTCACTGTCGAGGGGAGAAAAGGAGTTAAGAACCAGGGATTCTAGCAACCCTGATTGGAGCATGTAGGTGTGGTTGGCTTTGTGGTAATTAGGTAATGGGTTTGTTTTGGTTGATGGTTTAGATTTTTTAGGGTCTTCGATCTCACTAGAGTCAATGAGATTCTGAATGACCAATCTGAGGGAGCGACAGTAATCAGTGTCATGGCCATGATGCTAGTGATTATGGCAGTAAGTCTTAGTGTCCACCGAGGTTGGGGGTGGTGTTTTGAAGTTTGGTTTTAGTGGTTTGATCAGTTTGGCTTTAAGAAGATGCCCAAAAACCTTGGAAAGCGGTATTCCAAGATCTGAGAATCTCTGGGATGGGGTAATGTTTCAGAGTATGGGATTTGGTGTTTGCAGGGTGTTGATGTAGTGTGGTTTCTGTTGTATCTGAGTGTATGTAGTTATTTTGGGTTTAATGAAGGAAGGCTCCTTCTTCTTCCCCTTAGTCTGTTTGATCCCCTGGCCGACAGAGTAGATATCCTCGAAGGTATAAAACGTCTGATACTTTAGCTTATCCTCATAAAGTGGTAGTGACCCCATAATAAGCTTGTTGATCATATCAGATTCAGATGGCTTTTGTCTAACCAGTGTAGTTTTATCTATCCAGCAACTAAAGTAATCCATAAAAATTCATTGGTTTCTGCTTAACCATTTCCAAATTCATCAGGGTTACATCAAATCGAGACTTGAACCCGTAGTGTTTATAGAATGTAGTATAAAAAGGCTTCCACTCGATCATGGTTGCCTTGTTCAGATTGTGATATAAGGCTAGTGCTGGTCCTTCCAGTAAGATGAAGAAGAGTCAGACTATCTGATCATCTGCCAAGTTTATAGTGCTCATCATGATGGTGTAGGTCTTCAAATGGTTATTTGGGTCTCTAACTCCGCTATACTTGGGAACGTCTGGGAGCTTGAACTTGGTAGGAAGTCCCTTAATAGCTCAAACGGAGAACTCATCAAAGTCCATATCAGACCTCATGCCTTTGGTCTTCATGATGGTCTATAGTTATTCAATCTTTTGCTCCAAGACAGTGGTCTCAGATTTTTGAACATCGTGCATATGGAGCGAGACATCATCATCAGTCTCCATGTCATACAAATTGACACCCTTCCCCTTTTCCTTCATTGAAGCTGGTGGGGTGATGAATTCAGCAAGACTGAGAGCCTCCTAGATTTGTTATTGTAGGACAGTCTTGAAGTTGTCATTCAGGAGCTTGGCCACTGACTGGTCAATGAGTTTCTAAACTGCAGCAAGTATGGCCTCATCTAGCGTCGAGGCAATAGGGTCAGAGGATGATGTGACACTCTTGGCATGCTGAGAGTCTGACATGGTTCTATACATGACAGAAAGAGTTAGCATGGATGCATGAGTATGCACATGCGGTTATGTATGGTACACGTGATGCAACACGTAGGATATATGTGTGACCTATGCTAGGAAATAATACAATTTCATGGCTACAACAAAGCGAGTTAGCATGGATATACGTGGGTGCACATGATGCATCATGTATGATGTATGTGTGTCCTATGCTAGGAAACATTCAGCATTATGGCTGTAAAAGGAGATCTGTTAGAAGATTGCATGAGTATGCATGTATGCGTGTTTGGACAGAAAACACGAAAACAATTAGCGAACACGTAGCATACAGTAGTGCTCCCTGCCACCCTTATACCTCTGTGATAATTAGTCAATCCAAGTTCTCCTTTCCTATGTGGGATACTAGTCCGGATTTATATTGGGAACTTGAGGCGCAATTCTCTCAATAAGGCAAGCAAAAGGGTTGATCGTTGCCCGATCATATGAGGGATTATGGTGAAAACCTGATAGCATTTTGACCTAACCATATTGCTATGATAAGTGAATACTGATGGAATTGGTATGAGGTTGTGCAACCATATGGAATCAAGAAAGGATTTTGACTCTTATCAGAGCAATACAGGCATGATCATATTGTTATGATAAGAGTACGCCCGTGCAATAAGTGTGAGGTTATGCGACCATATGGAATCATGAAAGGATTTCGACTCTTATTAGAGCAATACAGGCATGATCATATTATTATGATAAGAGTACGCCCATGGAATAGGCGTAAGGTTGTGTAACCATATGAAATCATGAAAGGATTCTGACTCTTAGCAGAGCAATACGGGCATGATCATATTGTTATGATAAGAGTACGCCCGTGGAATAGACATAAGGTTATGTAACCATATGGAATCATGAAAGGATCTTGACTCTTAGCAGAGCAATATGTGAGAGGAAAATAGGCCAGGTTTATGCAAATCCACTGATATGATAAGGCAAAGATCCACATAGCATGCAATAAGGGTCCTAGTTTGGAATTTTGCTAGGCTTACTACATGGGCTTTAGTCCAATTCTGAGAATAGGCTAAGGTCTCTTGCTACATTGTCCACAACCTATCCAACTAAATTGAATCATCGATATAGAACTATACCTCACATCTATCTGTCAAGAATCATTGATGGTTATCAATACAGTGCAATGAGTGGTGAAGGTAGATTTGCTTTCCTGAGGAGTCGAATGGAGTCCAAGGTACTCACTCACCCACAATCACCAGTTTGACATAGGACAAGGGTGGTGTGTGCAGACACAGACTGGTGTTGTGATACATACAATTAATCCAACTATGATGGGAAATTTGATATGGAAACTCTTAGATGCCACCACTTTTTCGCTATGATGTCCCCAGCGGAGTTGCCACTATGAGCGTCAGTTTCTTCCGGAGCCCAGAGCGAGGCTTGTGATGCTTACGGACTGAGGACCGCACTTAGAGCAAAAGCGCAATCTTCTCGAGGGGTTACCCTGAGGAATGATACGAACTTGAAAGAGTCACAAGGAGTCGCCACTATATGGTTCCAGATTGGTCCAACCGACCCATAGCATGAGTGCTAGTTAAACCCTTCAGAGATTGGGTTTGGGTGGTGGAGATCTATTTCTATGAGTTTCCAAAATTGATGTTACCATTATAGTTGGAGTTAATTGTCCTAAGCAGGCAAGCAAAAAAGTGTATATATAAGAACACAACGTGACATGTGATTTGACATTGCAAGGTTGCACGTAGAATGACATATAATGCTATATGATATTTGGATGACATAGCATATACATGACATATGACATGATGACATAATATGATGACATCTCATATGCGTGACATGACATAATAATAATATCATAATAACATGGCATATGCATGACATGTGAGATGAATGACATGGTATATGCATGACATGTGGAGTGGATGACATACAATATGCATGATATGACATAGTATAATGGCATCGCATATGCATGACATGGCATTAGTGATGTGTATGTGGTATGGCACACGTCGTGACATACGTTATGGCATGGCATAATGGCATACGACATGATGATAGCGTGGTAGCATATGATATGGCATGGCTTAATGCATGGCATGACATATAGCATGGTAAATTGTATGTATTACTTTGCGTATTGGCGTATTAGGATTGTATTGGCATACGAGTTAATTATGTTATGGCATGGCATGGTATAGAAGTGTGTGATATGGCATGTGACATGATATAGCATATATATTTGAGCAAATATAATAAACCATCCACAAAAAAATATAGAGGCCGGTGAAAGGGAATCAAGGAAATAGGGGATACCCATAGGATTTTAGGGGATTAATTATTATAGACCAATAATAATCCTATCTTATTACACAAATATCCATGCATACAATATTTTTAGGACGTTAAGTAACGTCCCCTCCTCCTTGGGTATTTTTCCGCCTTGGCTAGCACAACCAAAAATGCACGAATGGATATTATGCAAAATAAACAAATAAATTCATTAGTAGCAAATGAATTTAGAATCTATTTGACTAGTCCAATGCTATGTGAAAGCATAAACCAAGAGTCAAAATTTAACAATTATTTGATAACAATCATGCAAATTTACATGAGTTAGATCATGAAAATAAAAATAATTTTAAGCAAAATTATTTTGTTTGATCATGGAAAATCACATGGGATTGCTAACATCACTTGGAGCAATTGGAGATAGCCACTCAACCAATTTGAATCAAATCCTTTCAAAAATCACATTTTTAACGAGTTAAATCGACATGTAATCGTAGAAAATCAATTTTGAGGCTAAAATTAATTAAATGTAATTAATTTATAATATATCCAGTACATTTGAGCTACTGTGAAGCATCAAATGTTACTGGAAAAATCAAACTAATTTTGAACACGAGTGAAAATGTGATTTTTAAGGAAATTTTCCAGGGAACATGCGCCACATCTAGGTCCATGTGCGCCACACATAGGCTATGTATGGCGCACATAGATGAAGGTGTGGCACACATAGCATGTCAATCTACAAGAAAATCAAGTTTTTCAGTACAAAAATGATCTATAGACCAAAATATGCAAGTTTAATGAAGGTAGTACCTCATTTTGAGCACAAATCGGCCTCCGTTTTGCAATCCAAACAAGTAATTATGCAATTAACTTGATTAATTAATTTTAAGGCTAAAATTAATTATATCTAGACAATATTTGACAGATCCAGAACACCAGAGGCATTGAAAAGCCTATGATGTTGCTGGAAAAATCATATCTGAAGCAAAATGGGTGAAAAATGGGATTTACTGTGAAATTGGGGGCCTATATGCACTGCATGTAGGCCTATGTGTGCCATATATAGGGAAGATGTGGTGCACATAAGGCTATATATGGCGCATATGGTAGAGAAAACAGAAGGAAAACAGAGGTTTTTCAGCAAAAACCTAAGATCTAACTCCGATCTAGGCAGATCAGAGCCTGAAAATAAGTTTTCACTCTGTGGATTTGCATCCAACTCAAGTAAAATAAGTTTAAGGCTAAAATTATATAGATTTAAAGGATATGTGGTAGATCTAGAACACTAAAGACATAGAGGGGCCTCTAATGTTACTGGAAAAACCAAATCGAATGAAAAACTAGAGTAAAATAGGAGAAAAATGACACTTTCTTTGAAATCTAGGGCCTATATGCGCAGCATATAGGCCTATATGCACCACATATAGGGTAGATGTGGTGCACATAGGTCTATGTATGGCGCATATAGCCTGGAAAACAGAGGAAAAATAGAGGTTTTTGAGAAAAATGTGAGTGACGTGTCTGGTATACGTCTAGATGTTTATATGCGTATGTGTTTTGTTATACGATGAGGTATTGTTGATGCTGTATAGGTATGTATGTATGTATGCATGTATATGTGGATGCATGGTATTGTCTGTGATGTTGGTTGTGATGTTATCGCCTTATTGGGAAGCATGACTTCTCGGTTAGATGAGGGGCAGCTATGTTGGTGTGTTTAGGCTTGTTTTGGAGTGTTTTAGCAGGTTCTGAGAGAGTTAGGGGTTCAAATGGTGCATGTCCTGATTTATAAGGCTCGGTATGGGCGTACGGACACCCGTACGGGCATACGGACACCCGTACGGGCGTACGGACACCCGTACGGGCGTACGAACACCAGTACGGGCGTACCAAATTCCTTAGAGGTGGTACGGACGCGCCAAGAGGTTGCATGGTCGTACCGTTACTCACAGGAATTTGGGTTTGTTAGGAATTTTGGGGTCGCACAGGCATACCAAACTTGGTACGGGCGTACAACAACTCGCAAGAAAATCAGGGCATCAGGATTTTTAGTTTGGTACGGGCATACAGGTGTTTGGTACGGTCGTACGTGACTTAAAACACCATTTTTAAGAAGATAAACATAGACTTTTCTTTGACTTTCTTTCTTGTTCTTCTTCTAAACCCTTTCCCAAATGTCCTTAAACCCCTAGAGTTCATCTCCCTTCAGGTTATTAAGCATATCAGAGTTGATTTTGCAAGGCTAGAAGCTTAGAGGAGTGATTAACCACTAGAAGCTTTACTTCTAACAGGTTAGTGCTAGTTAGTGCTAGATAGTGTTGGTTTGAGTTTGATGCTATATGTGTTCTCTTCTTGCTTTTAAGCCAAGTTTGGCTATGAGATTGATGTTTGGGGCTTGAAATTCCATCTATTTCCTTGATATTTATGATATAAGCTTACTTCATTGCTTTCATAAGTCATTCCTTCTTGTTATGTTGCATTCAATCATTGGTTATTAGCATGAACATGATAGGAGGGTTGTGAATGAAGGAGAATAATGAGAGAAAATGAGAAAAAGGCATGCTGGATCATTTACTACAGGATTCCATAATGGCATCATATATTATATTGCCTTCTACAGGAGTTGAGTCTCGAGACATAGTTTAAAAGGGGGCCTACGGGCCAGGATTATAGTTGCCCTCCTTCGGGAGTTGAGTACCGGTACATAGGGATCCAGCATGGAGAGAGATTGTGCACAATGAATGGAAAAGAAAAAAGGAATGAGAGTATAGAAAAGAAAAAAGGAATGAGAGTATAGAAAAGAAAGAGAGAGCGAGAAAGGGGACAAAACATGACATTGCATCGTGTTATTGCTTTCCGATATGCTTGTTTTTATTATATATATTATATGTTAACTAGCACCACTGAGTTCTAGACTCAACGTTTATAAATTGATGAACGCAGGTTCCGAGCCTACTGTTGAAGGCCCAGAGCAGTGATTGTCGTGTCAACAGAGAGATGGATTCAGCAGAAATCCTATTCTCGAGGTGGTCCTGGACAGCCGAGCATGCTTCTTTTTGTTAGCCTGTTTATTGTAGCTTGTACGTGACTTAGAGGCAGTAGTGTTTATGTATTATGATGGTGACTTGTATGGATAATATAACCCGAACCTTTGTATATTAATAAATATACTTTATTTCAGTGAACTATTCATTCAATTGAATGTATGATGATATCCAGGGTTGTTTTTAGTTATTGTACGATTACACCACCACATTGTATGTTGTCCCCATATGACGTCCTTTTATACTTGTACAGGTATCCCTTGTAATATATACAACGGTTTTTCGTATGAGAGGTCATTGTGTATGCTACGGGAGCATGTCACTCCAGGTATGGGCTGGGTGTGACAGATTTTGAATACCCAACAACATGAGTAAACAAGAAAAACACATGATTGAAGCTAATTACAAGAGAATCAAGCCAAAAGTTTGAGATTTAAGTAAAAATCCCAAAGAAAATGGAACAAAATTCAAGATTTACCTTATGGCAGTAGGTTTTTCTTGTAGATCTTCACTCCAATCGTGCTTAGGAAGCCTAACTAGTGTTAATTGCTCTCTAAACCTAAGCGATTAATTAATTAAGTGATTAATTAATTTTAGGAGAATTTTGGCAGAGTTTTGGCTTGCTTTTAGAGCAATTTTCGGACCCCCTCTGATGAACCCCGAGCTCTATATTTATAGAGCTAAATTAGGGTTTGGTAAAATTCTAATTTTCGGTCCGAATTTGAAAATTTTTAGGCTATATGCATCATACATCATGGTATGTGCGCCATACATAGCCTATGTGCGCAGCATATTATGCCTTTGACTCGTCATATGGGACCCACTGTGGTTGCATCGAGATGTGCGTCCCATACCTAAGAAGCATCATTTTATATGCTAAAACATTATGTAATGTAGCATACATCCGATTTGGTCACGAGAAGGCTTCTGACCAAATGTCTTTTTTCGCTATGTGCATAGCGCATAGCGCTATGCGCTATGCATATAGCATTTTGCCCCTATGTACGCCGCCTTGCACGAGCAAAACGGGATGCCGCCATATGTCAAATAAGCATCATTTGACATATTAAGACGTTTTGCAATGAAAAGTATTCCGGATTTGGTTCGGAAGATGGGCCCTACCAAACGTCTTGTTTTCTTGCATAGTGTGCGCATAGTACTATGCACTAAATTCATTTTGTTTGTACATTCTGCCTTATACTGGTAAAATGCAATGCATTTTGCATGTCAAATAAGCGTTATTTGCCATTGTGAGACATCGTTAATGTGGTATACTTATGTAGGCCCTACCAATGTGTGGGCCCTACCAAACATCTTTTTCTGGCAAATAATGTTATATGCTCTGTTTCATGTGAGCAACATGAAATGTGTTCCGTATGCACAGAGCACTCAGAAAAAGCTGACAAGGGTAGTGGGCCCCACCAGACATCGTGGTGGCCCCACCCACCATAATGTGCTCTGTACACTCAGAACACTTAGAGAAAGCCAAACAGGCATATATGCACTATCGGGGTCGACATCGGGGACTGATACCAAGCTGAATCGATAAAAACCCAAGATTGCACAAGGGTGAAAAGTCAGGATCAACACCTATAAAATTCCATCATTTCAATTTTTTAATCATATACCATATGTCACATCATTTATTTTTCATTTCATTCTCATATTTATAAATGTACATTATCATCCCCATTAAAATCACATATAAAGCAAAGAACATTAATCGAACAATCAATACAATGTGTGCTAAAAATGAGGATGTGACATAAAATCAATTTAATTATAGTAGAAACGCTTGTATATGATCATACGTTAATTTTTGGTACACCTGTATATCTGCTCTTTTGAACACTCAATTTTTCAGTAACCATTTTACGGTCATACAAGTATTAAGTACGCTTATATGCAACTCTGAATCCTTAATTTCTTAAACCTAAAATCGGATTTGTCTCCCTCCACTTTCATTCTTCACTTGTTATCTCTCATTTATGACTTATTCTCTTATATTTTTGACTCATTTCACTACTAAATCCACTCATTTTCTTCCAAAATTCTAAATTTTCTTCAAATCTTATGAGTTTCCTCCGATTTCTTCTCGTCATTCATTAGTTTTCTCCCTTTTCTTCATGTAAAACTCATATTTTTCTGGTTTCATCTAAATTGCCTAGGTTTCTCTGATTTCTTCTTCATTTCCCTATAGCTTCTTGTGATGGTCCTTCTTCCCAACCTCGTGATAAAGGGAAGAGCATTCAAATGGAGGAACATGAAGAAATGCCTGCTCCCTTCCATGGTCCTCAGTTCTTAAAGCGTTGAGGTATTTTGTCTCGTAAACATTCATTTTGCTTGTGCTACCACTATTCATACCATTGGTATTGAGGCAGATGTTAGGCTTTTTCTTATTAATGTTGGTTGGTCTATTATTGCTTTTCTTGACAATCAATGTATTGATGCTTTCACTCTTGAGTTTCTATATACTTTTAAGCTAGAAATGAATAAATCTCGATATTCCTGTACTTTTAAGATGTTTTGTTGTTCATATAAGCTTGTCAAAGCTTAATTTGATAGGATTTTTCACTTTCATGAGGATGGCATTCACAGTGCCCATTTTTCTTATATTGATAAACATGTTTTCTGGAAGGATATTGCTCTAAATATTCCTTTTCGTGCTTCTAGGCTTAAGGCCTCATGTTTTAAATCTCCTACTTTATTTTATTATCATCATCTCATTTCCTATATTATGTTTGGTCATTTAGATTACAATGATATAATGATTGATCATCATTTATTATTTTTGCACTTTGTATGGTCACTGGATCTATATATCTAGATTGATTGTTGGCTTCAAAAGTAATTTATTGAAGTTGATCATTATCAGCCTGATATACTTATTTTGTATGGTCCTCATATTCCTCGTATCTATTATACTTATCATAAAATTTTTTATATAATATATTTATTAATATTCAAGTAATTAAATATATATTAAGTAATGTGTATTATAAGTGTAATCATCATATTAATTATATTATAATAATTATATTAATAGATAAGTAATTAATTATTTTAATATAATTTATTAATTATATTTAAATTAATATTAGACTTTATTATAATAATATTTTTATAAATTAATTTTAAAAATTTTATTATTTATTTAATAATGTATTAATAAATATATATTCCATTTTATTATACTTATCAAAAAGTAATCTTAAAATATGATAAATTAATATGACAAATAAAAAATTATGATAAAAAATATAGGCATTAAATAAGAAAAAGTATAAGAAAAGAGAGAAAATCTTAAGATAGCATGCTAGTCATTCACCGTTTAAGGAAAAATAAATCTAAGAAAAGGAAAAGAATGATTTCATTTCCTTGAAAAAGGAAGAGCAGAGAGGAGTTAGATCCAATTGAATTACAAACACCAAAATCTTTGAGAGATCTTTGCGGTTGAATGAAATGAAGAAACAAAGTGGAGGATCATCATCATCAACAAAGCCTGCGCATACAGTATTACCATATCAAACATCAAGATTAAGAGACCATTATTTAATTGGCAAGAAGCTAGGTCAGGGTCAGTTTGGAACCACATATCAATGTACAAACAAGGCAACGAACCATCAATATGCATGCAAATCAATCCCAAAAAGAAAGCTTTTATGCAAAGAAGATTACGAAGATGTGTGGAGAGAGATCCAGATCATGCATCATTTATCTGAACACCTAAATGTTGTTCAAATCAAAGGCACTTATGAGGATTCAATGTTTGTACACTTGGTTATGGAGTTATGTGCTGGCGGTGAGCTTTTTGATAGGATCGTTGCTAAAGGTCATTATAGCGAAAAAGAAGCTGCTAAATTGATCAAAACTATTGTTGGGGTTGTTGAAGCTTGTCATTCTCTAGGCGTTATGCATAGAGATCTTAAGCCTGAGAATTTTTTGTTTGATAATCCTGGTGAAGATGCTAAGCTTAAGGCTACTGATTTTGGCCTTTCTGTTTTTTATAAGCCAGGTTTGTTCCTTTTTTTTTTTTAACGTCCTTTCTTTCTCTTTTTCCTCGAGAAAATTCTGATTTGGTTATATCGTTTAGATTGATTATATATTATGAGATGTGGGATTTATTATTATATGTATAATTGATTGGTTATTGTTTTTGTTTTGCATTTGCAATGTTATTGATTTTCTTTCCTAATCATCTTTGTTTCTACAATATTTTATGGGGGTCGTCATGACCCTTCGGAGCTGTTATGATCCGATCTGGCTGTCTGGTTGGTTGGTTGTTCGGACAGCAAAGTTTTTTTGAGTCAAGTTTTGTTGAATGTATGGCACGGTACTATTGTTGCGTTCTTCTGTTTATTTTTGGAACAACGCCTTGTAACCAATGAATAATATAGCCATATGGGTTGGGTTTTATGCTTTTCTTTGCACTTTGTAATGATTGTTTCTGGCAAAAGACTGTAAGTTATGATGAATCAAGAGCCTGTTTGGTGCTGACGCCGATTTCATCCATAGCTCATACTACAACATTTTTGTTCATAGAGCTTATCATTAATTTTTTTTCTTTCTGATATTTTTAACTTTAAAATTTACCAACTTTCCATCCAGCTTTCACAGTCATATATTTAATTCCATGGATATGACTTCCAAAAAAATTGGTTATCCTGTGTTAACTTATATACTATTTGTACATGTTATATATTATAATTATTTATAAATCATTTCGTTGAGGATACTCATTCTGCAAACTCAGTAATTAACCGAAACTTTTAAATGACAATACTACCTTCTAAGAAACTAAACATCAGAATCTCTGGGAATGTTAGATCACCATTTCCTTGTAAAATTTATAATTCTTTTGAATGAATGCAGCAGCTTGATTTTTATATTGCTCTCTGATTTTCTGGACTTCTCCCCAACCAACTGGTACATGGCTAGATGATAACCGTTGGTTACTCGTCTCTTTGTAGGACAATATTTCTGTGACGTAGTTGGCAGTCCATATTATGTTGCTCCTGAGGTTCTGCTCAAGCGTTATGGACCTGAAGTAGATGTTTGGAGTGCAGGTGTTATCCTTTACATTTTGTTAAGTGGGGTTCCACCTTTCTGGGCAGGTAGTGATCTTGTTATTTTCTTTATTCCTCAGAGTCGTTGAGATGGGGCTGTATGTTTTGTTCATCTTTGGTATGTGAAATGTTCTTTCATGTGATCTTTCAGAAACTGAATCAGGGATATTTCGACAAATTTTGCAAGGCAAGATAGATTTTGAATCTGAGCCATGGCCAGCAATCTCGGACAGTGCAAAAGATTTGATTCGAAAGATGCTTGAGAGGGATCCTAGACAAAGGATTTCTGCTCATGAAGTCTTATGTTAGTTGTCTCCTTCCTATATTATAGATTTTAGGCAATTATTATTGTTCAGAAATAGTAATGCAATTGTTAGTAGGAACACTGCCATCCGCTATTCATTTAAATCCACAATACTGGATTTTTTTCATGTACCAGGTCATCCATGGATTGTGGACGACAGAGTTGCCCCGGACAAACCTTTGGATTCTGCAGTCTTGACACGGCTGAAGAAATTCTCAGCGATGCATAAACTCAAAAAGATGGCTTTGCGGGTATGTATTATTCATATTACTGATGAATTTAAGATAAATAAATCATAAATTACATTGTCCTTATGGTACTGAGCTGAAAGCATGACTTCTACAAAACAAAAAATATCTTGCAATAAAGGAGGGAAAGTGCTTTCTCTTTTTTTTTTTTTGACTAGCATCTCACATGTGCTTTTATCCAAGTGATCCATTCATAGTTGTAAATTGTCTTGCCTCTATTAGTACCAAGCCAATAACATGACTTCTAAAGAGTAAACAATGTCTTGCAATATGAGAAAGCTTAAGTGTTTGTTCTGATTTTATTTTTCAGTGCATTTGGTCATGTGCTTGGTATATAAATTTTCATTTTAATTAGTGGCCTCTTCATTAAAGACTAAAAAAATTGATAAACTCAAAATCATAAATATTTATAGGATTAAAAGAGATATATCTTTAGATGATAATATATTTGTCCCAATATTATATTTTAACAAATTGATTCATTGTCACTCATGTATTTGAAATATCAAGTTTGAAAAGCATTTTTTATTGAAATAAAGCACGTTCTATGAATATATTCATGCTTATACACTTCTAATCCTATAAATTCTATGCATTTCACATAAAAATGCTGTGAATCTAATTTTATGAAGATTTCTATTTTTTTAAACTTCTAAGCCTATAAATGAATATATAAATTAGGATAAATTTCTGTTTACTTATAAATTCAATATTAATTTGTAGATGACTAAAATAAAGATGTTAATATATCATTGACTAAAAACTTTTGAAATGGTTCATCAGTAAATATGTTTTTTTTCTCTATCCATTTGCTTCTTTACACATTTCTTGACAAAGGAATCAAATTTTAAATGTTGGATGACGAACCTCTAGTTTCTATGATTGAATATAACTCAATTCTTAGGTATGTTCTAGGATCATCAATAGATGAACATGTTGATAGCCAATTGGTAAGAAGGCCATTATTTATCCTTTAAATGCTTTTTTAAGTCTGATTGTTTCAAATGTCTTCAATTATGAAATATGGATTAGAAATTGAAGTTTCCCTTAGAAGGTTTGTGCTAATATGTGCGAGTTTTACCATGACCAAGGTTGTTCAACTTTTACCTTTTAGGGGTTTCTGCCATTATACAGTTTGCATTTCATTGTTTCCAAACCATGAAATCATCAGTGATGACTAGACTGTAAGCAACATTAGGGTTTAGAAGATTACAAAGAAAATTGTTTCATGATCCAAGGTGTTCTTTTGCGACAAATTTAAAGAGAAGATTGATTTTTATATTGTTTTCCAGTACAGCTTAAAGGAATATGATTTGTTCTTTATTAATTTAAGAAACTTGGTGGCTGAACAAAGCATTTCTGGTGATGTGGCGTCAAATGTACCCTTCATTCAGTTTGCCTGGAAAATTTTCCATGCATTTTGGATGCCCTTGTTGGTGGTTAGCTAACCGAGAGATTGATGCTGTTTAAAAGCATTTATCTTGCAGAAATTTGTATTCTTGAATGTGAAGGGACTTTAGTACTTCAGCTTCTTCATATATGTTTTTTAAGAGATTACTTGAATACTAGAAAAGTTTATCTTTAACTGCTTTCTTGAATGCGAAACAAGTGGAGAAAGAAACAATTTTTTGCCCCTCATAGTTTTTGGGTGGCATGTATACAATCGAGATGTCATGTTACTCTGTATTCCATTAATATGGCCATTTTATTTTTCAGATGAATGGTTAGGAAAACTTTCCTTTACTTGACTAAGCCTTAATTCCAAGTTAGCTGGGCTCAGCTACATAAAATGTTATTGCAATTCATAGAAATTTATTGTGTTTTTCTAAATTCTTTGTTTAGAAAATCTTTATCATTTTGGATATCTCTAATCCAAGAAATATAACATGCATTTATCTTAAAATACCAGACTCTACTTTCTGTTACTTCCAATGGAAAGGCTGTTGTAATAGTTGGTTCCTTTTATCTTTCACGGATACTCCTACAACAGTTTGGTGCTATTATAGTATTATGAATTCACAGCTTTTAACAGGAAATTCCTTTTGCAGGTCATAGCAGAAAGACTTTCTGAAGAGGAGATTGGTGGCTTAAAGGAGTTGTTTAAAATGCTTGACACAGACAGCAGTGGAACAATTACATTCGAGGAACTTAAAGCAGGTTTAATGAGAGTGGGATCTGAGTTGATGGAATCTGAAATCAAAGCTCTCATGGAGGCGGTAAATGATTTATTTGAAATCATTGAAAGAACTGTTCTTTTCTTGTGTCTAACGAGTGTGAATGTTTAGGAGGATGCTACTTTAATTGGTTTAGACAATTGCATATTCTCACATATGTAACTTTTACAGGCTGATATAGACAACAGTGGAACAATAGACTACGGGGAATTTCTTGCTGCTACCTTGCACTTGAATAAGATGGAGAGAGAGGAGAATTTGCTTGCAGCCTTCACATATTTTGACAAAGATGGCAGTGGTTATATCACTGTCGATGAGCTTCAACAGGCTTGCAAAGACTTTGGTTTAAATGATGTTGAACTGGATGAAATGATTAAAGAAATTGATCAGGACAATGTAAGTCTGTTTCTGGATCTATTTAGATCTACATGAAATGGTTCATTTAATTAAGTTTAGCTGTTATAATTATGTCAAATCCTTTTTTGTCATTTGTGTATCAGAACAGTAAACGATAATTTGTTTTGCTTACGGGTCGATAGACTGTATGCTACTCAAACTATTACAAGTTGTGAAGTTCAACGCTGTGACACTTTAATTCTTTTTTCCCAGGATGGGCGGATAGATTACGCAGAGTTCACTACGATGATGAGAAAGGGAGATGACCAAGTTGGGAGGACAAGAACCATGAGAAGCAATCTAAATTTTAATCTAGCTGATGCGCTTGGCGTCAATGAGTCAAACAAAGAAACTAACTAAAAGTGTTTTTTTGTTCAAAATATAAAGCAAGGAGGAAAGGACTGCAACAAAGTTAACTTCTTGAAGGTATTAATTTTTTGGGTTGAAAGATTTCTATTAATATTAGTTTTTGATGATGAATTTTCATGAAAGCTGGTTTAGGCAACGGTGATCTCAACAATAACAATCTTACCTGCCCCTATTGTTTTGCGTCAAGCGGTTGTTTAACTTGACTGCCTACAGAACAGAAGTAGCAATTTATCAAATTAAATTAAACGCTGATGCTAAAATTCTCGATTTTCTTACGGGGCCATGTTAGCATTTACCTATGAGTTGCTGTTTTTCTTTTTCTTTTCTTTTCTTTCTTTTTTGGAAATGTAATAGTTATTTTCCACAATAACCACAATAATAATAATAGTTCTCTCATTCTAATTTTAATCCTATTTGAATGATTTATTTATAGTATCACTTGGAGGTCTCAACGAGTCCTTATCTGATCAATCCAATTAGAAGGTTAAGAGTTTAAGGAGTCAGCTGAAATTATAGGATTGTTTCAAATCGAATATTGTATTATCATATTATCATTTGTTTCAAAAATATCATTTATATATTAAATAAATATTAGTATAATATTAAAAAGATTATTTTAACAAATATATCAATATAATTAATATATAAATATATATGAGTCGCTAGTAAAAAAGAAACAAAGAAACAACGTCGTCTTCTATGCTCTCTTCTGTTTTGAGCTTCTCTAGGAGACTGTGCAAAAGTACTGTTTGAACCTGCTTGTGATGTTGAAGGTTCATATATAACTGGAGGACTGACGTAGTATATAGGGATAGGGAGATAAATCATGATCTCATATTTAAACAGAAGAAGCAAGAGTATTTTGATCGTAAGTGTTGTTCTTTATTTCTTAAAGATCTGGAGAAACATTACATCAAAATGACTCAGTTATACTATGAGAGTCAAGGGCTAAGAGATAGTGATGAGAATCTCAAATATACATTCAGAACTTCTCTTCCCCAACAACTCCATCTAGAGATTCAAGAATGGATCGAGATTCCTGAAAAGAAATCTCCCATATTACCTTGGGAGAAATCTGACAATATACCCTCACAGTCATTGATAAGCTTTATGAACAACAGAAGTTCTTTTCTCGGTTCAACAAAGGTGGTTTAATTCTTAACAAAGCCTGCACAAAGAAGCATCTGCAAATTAAATGCAAAGAACAGTCTTGTGATTGTTCTACCAAAAAACGGAAGCATTTCTTCAAACGCCGGTATTCTTTCAAGCCTTATAAGCAGGAACCTATAAAGCCCAAACAATATAGGTTCTTCTGACGCTGGTTTTGTAAGAAAGTTCCTGATAGATGCTATAATTGTAGCAAGAAAGGCCACTTTGCAAAGAACTATCCACATCCGACTAAGAAAACTGTAGCTCTTCTTTAACAACTCAAGAGAACTATTCTTGATTTCACCAGTGATTATGATTTTGAAGTAGAGTTCTCAGAACAGGAACAACAAACTTTTGAAATAGTTTTTGCTCTCTCATGCTCCTCTGATTCTGACTCATCAGAAGATCCATCTCACATCTACACAATGGGTCCCTCATGTTCATAAAAACTAAACCTCCTGACATCGACTTCCCACCCTCTCCTGATTACTTTGTCGTACCTCTCCACCATTATCTCCTTTACCAACTTTTCCTGACTTTTCAACTTGTTTTCCTTATCTTTCCATTAGTTCTGTCCCATCATCCTCATTACCCACCATTTCATGCTCATCTTTATTACCTTTATTTTTGTCCACTGATACATTCTTATCCACTCAAGGGTCAGGAGAAGTCAGTTCAGCTTTAGAAACTTATCCTACCCCACTAGCCTATATCCATATCCTTTCTGATAAATATGCCAAACTAACAAAGGTTGTTGCTTTATTTGACACTGACTCTCACACCACCTTGATAAATCCCGATGTCCTTCCTACATACTCTTGGAAAAGATGTATCAAACATTTTATTGCTGCTGATGGTAAAAGATTCTAGATGACAATCATTACAAAACGACAGATAGGTATCCAGTTTTTTCTTACCTGTACCATCTGGATGCATGTGATTGATTCGTGCCTCCCTGGTAAAGACTTGCTCATTGGATTTGATGCCTACCACAAAGCTCAGCACTTACAGATACTTCTAACAGGTATCAAGTTCAAAAGACATTTTCAATCCTATACTACAGAACAACACCTCTTTTCCATCTCTGAAACACCAAAAGACTTTGCCCATCTCAAAGAACTGTTCACTCCATGTTGGGCTGCTTCTCATAAAGATTTTATTCATCATTCTTCATGTTGGGCCGCTTCTCATAAAGACTTTATTCACCATTCTCCTCTTTACAAGAACCCTGGTTTCTTCATTAGTTTGCCTTTCAAAAATTTCTTCATTAGTTTGCCTTTTAAAAATAATGAAGATTTGAATCCTACAAAGGCTACACACCCTGGCATATCTCCTTTTGATATGGCTTTAGCTCGTATTGAATGTGCTAATCTATTGGCCCAAGGTCTTATTGAACCTACCAAATCTCAATGGGCTTGTCAGGCCTTCTATGTTGAAAAGAGGACTGAACAACTTCGTGGCAAAAAGAGATTGGTAATTGATTACAAACCTCTCAACCACTTTCTTTTCGATGATAAATTTCCTTTACCTAATATTTCATCCTTTTTTGCTCTTCTAAAAACAGCCCGGTACTTTTCCAAGTTTGACTTAAAGTCCAGATTTTGGCAATTAGGTATAGCCCCTGAAGATAGGCCTAAAACAGCTTTCTGCATACCTGATGCTCATTACCAATGGATCGTCATGCATTTTGGCCTTAAAATAGCCTCATCCATTTTCCAAAAGGCCATGATCCATATCTTTAACCATATTCTTTCTCATTGTATTATCTACATCAATGATATTCTCTTGTTTTCCTCTACTGCTAGAGACCATGAACAATTACTTGCCATCAACTAGTTCACTCTTATGGGATTATGCTATTTGAAAAGAAATCTCTCATTTGTCAGACTGAGATTGATTTCCTTAGCATGAAAATTAAAGATGGTCAATACAGTGGTGGAGCTCATTTGGCTGAAAGTCTTCATCACTTTCCTGATAAAAATCTCACCAAAAAGTAGGTTCAACAATTTCTCGAAATAATCAATTACTTACGTGGTTTTATTCCTCAAGCTGTCAAATACACTCAACCTCTATCCTAATTAACAAAAAAGAATCCTCCTCCCTGGACCTAATGGCATACTACAACCATTATCCAGCTCAAACACCTAGCCCATAATACACGTACTCTCACTATTCCTGATAGTGATAGCCACCTCATCTTCCAAACTGATGCTAGTGATATGGCTTGGGGAGCCATCCTCTTTGAGCAAAGTGATCATAAAGAATCTTTATGTAGATATGCTTTAGGTCAATTCAAATACAGTGAAATCCACTATCACACAACTATCAAAGAAATCCTTGCTGTCAAATTTGCCATCAAAAAGTTTGAATTCTACTTACCCTCTCGACATTTCACTACACGAATGGATAACACTTCCTTTCCGAAGATGCTAGAATTCAAAGGATGACACTTTCCTGATAAGCAAATGCTTAGACTAGCAGAATGGTTCAGTTGATATGACTTCACTGTCATCCACATAAAAGGTCAGAAAAATCTTATCCCTGACTTTTTATCTCGCCTTTCTAAACCATTACCCACTCCTCCTGTTCTTATCTCTTCAAAGTTTCACTTCCCTTTTATAATGATGACACGTGTTACTGATTTTGTCTTACCACCACACCTTCCACATCATTATACCATCCACCAAATTATCACTTGGACCCACACTCAAATTCAAACTTATTATGAACGTCATTTTCATCTAACCAACACTTACCATGGAACCCCCTTTCGTCTTGTTCCTTGTATCTCTGAAACCTATCCTTCCAATGAAGAAGATCTTTGGTTCTTATGGTGTTTAACCACCCTGTATAAGTAGCCTATTGAAATACCACTCCTGGATACTGTTTGGTTTTTCAATAATCCCAGAAACCATAATATTCTTCTATAGAGATTTCTTACTTGGTTTAAGACTTCTGCAGAATGGACTCAAGCTCTTCTCAGACAAATCCATCAGGCCCAATTATATTCCTTTCTGAGTCTTCAACAGTCTCGACAATATCATAGTATATATTTTTGTAATAAAACTTTTGAGACCAAGATTGATTATAACAGATATGTGACAAACCATGATGCTAAATTTTGGAGAACCTTCTCTCATCCCATATCTAAATACACAGTTCAAGAACTGGAGGATTGTTCACTTGACAAATCAGAGAACTATAGTCAGGCCCATGATTTATCTCCCTACCACTACATACTATGTTAGTCCTCTAGTTATATATGGACCTTCAACCTCACAAGTAGGCCTAAGCAGTACTCTTGCACAGTCTCCAGACTCATATCACTTAGCATTAGACCAAGTTCGATCTCCTGGCCTGTCCCAGCTTGCACTGGACTCTTCTTTTGATCCACATGATCCAGCTTTTCAAGACCCTCAACCCATAGAGCCCATTGAGTCATTTATGCCAAGCTTCTCTCCTGAAGGCCAAACTCCACTTCTGGACTCTCCTTCACAGTCTCCCAGAGAAGCCCAAAACAGAAGATAGCGCAGAAGACAACGTCGTTCCTTTTTTTGCTAGTGATTCTAATGATTTAGAAGACCCTGACTGGTTCTCACATGAGCCAATTAAGGGACCACGTGATTAAAGAAGTCTTTCTTTTATTAAAAGTTGTTTGTTTGTTTGTTTGTATTATTGGATTGACGAGTCATCAGTTCATAGTCATATCATGAAAGTAAGATTCCTCTTGTCTAAAATTATTAAAGTTACTTGTCTGTTTGTATTATTGGATTAATGAGTCATTAGTCCACTAGCTATAGTTGCTTGCTGAGCCATAAAAGCAAGATTCCTCTTGCTTAAAGTTGTTTGTCTTATTAAAGTCACTCCTTCTATATAAGGAGTCCATTCTTTGTATCAAAATCAAGTTCAAAATAAAAGGTTCTAAGTTAAAATACCTCTCTTTCTTATGGCTCTCTAAATTTCTCTCGTCTTCTTTCTAAACATGGCTTACTTGGGATCTCTCTGATCTGTTCTTGGTATTCACCATCCAAGACCTAGAAGCAAAAGGCCTATCAGGTCCATTTAAAACCCATAGAAGGCGTGTTGGAAACCTATTTGGATGAGCCTCTAAAGCTTGGTGGTGTTAGTAGGAGCAGCTCTCAGTGCTTGGTATCAGAGCTTGATTACTGTTTCTACAGTAACGTCATGGCAGAAAGAAGAAACCCTCTCAATATGGATAACGTTCTCAATAATCCTATTGTTCATACCTCTTCTCTAGAACTACCTGCTTCTTATAAAACCCATATAACCAACAAAATAGCCAACCTTGTAGAAATATCCCACATACCATATGATGCCCAAATACACACTTCTTTAGCCTCTGTAATGGATCCTTATGCTGTATTCAAAACATCCCCTTCTCTCAGAAAATTTAAACAAATCCTTTCTCGTCCTTATAATCCCATCAAAGAATATGTCCAGTCTTCCTCTCTTTCACAGTGTACTCTTTCTTCAGTCATAAATGATCAATCTATACACAGAAAACCATTTCTCATCTTTTACATGGTATCAGAGCCTTTAAGATTAAAAGTTCCTTTGTCTGCCCTGTGAGCAGTTCCTTTTTTTTCGACGAGTTTCCTCCTTTGTGTTGGTCACCCCTTTCGTGTGACCGGATAACCTCACCACCCTCCTCCTCACAACCGCCAAGCTCCAATCGACGGTTACTCAGCTTTCGGTGATCGAAACCAGTGCGCGTGAGTCTCATGCGCCGCCTCTTCTCTCAGATGTCTTCTCATGCGTCGGCGCATGTGTGCGCTTGGACGGCCCTCTGTGACGCCGGTGATGACCCTTTGTGACGTCGGTGATGGCCCTCTGTGCCAGCCCTCTGTTACGCCAGTGACGACCCTCTGTGACGCCGGTTCTCTTTTTGTTTTTAGAGCTCAGTTTGTAGTTGCCAACTTCCCTGCTTCTAGAGCTGTCAGGTCTCTTCTCTCTGCTTCTAGGGCTTCCTCTCGTTCCTACTCTTCTGAGGGCAGCGCTGCTGCGTCAGCAGCAGCAGTTTTGTTGCACGAAAAGGAGGCTTTCCTAGCTCCTTCAGCTCTTAGGAGAAGTGGTTCTTCTTCAACCGCTTCTGTACATTGGTTTTCTGGAGCTCTTGCAATTTCTGCTCAACTATATTCAGTTCAAAACTATGGCATCAGAAAAAATAACCGTGACTGATATTGTTCCAATTCCAACTAAATTCAGCGATATCAAGCTCATAGAGAATAATTACTATGATTGGGAGAAGGCTGTTCGCATGTATCTCCTCAGCATTCATCAAGCTAAACACATGACTGACGACCCTCCTGTTATGACTAAGCTTGGTGATCCTGCGGCTGACCAATATCTAGAATGGAAATGGGAGGATGCTCGCCTCTTCTTACAAATTCGGAATTGCATGTCTGCTGAAGTAATAAGCTTGATAAATCATTGTGATACCGTTAAAGAGTTACTGGACTATCTAGAGTTTCTGTATTCTGGAAAAGGAAATATCACTCGCACCTATGATATGTGCAAAGCATTCTATCGTGCGGACAAATAGGAGAAGTCAGTCACTACTTACTTTACAGATTTCAAGAAGACATATGAAGAACTCAAGACCCTAATGCCTTTCAGTCCGGATGTAAAGGTTCAACACGCCAATCTTGAGTAAATGGCTATTATGAGTTTTTTGGCTGGATTACCATCTGAATTTGATCCTGCCCGATCACAGATTCTATCTGGTTCAGAGATTCCCTATTTGCACGAGACATTTGCTCATGTTCTTCGTATAGAAGGATCCTCCAACAGGATACAACCTTCTCATAATGCCTTGATTAGTCAAACCAGTATTTTGGGGTCTCCTAGTGGGCGCTCAGTGAACAAAACTATGCCCTATTATCGCAACAAATCCGAAGTCATCTGTTGATATTGCCATGAAGTTGGTCATACTAAACGATCTTGTCAAAATTACAAAATCGCCCAGCTTGAAGTCCATCTGTCAATATTGCCTCTTCCAATTCTACTGAGGATTCTGTCTTAATTTCTGGCGCTGACTTTGCCAAATTTGCTCAATACCAATAAGCCATGAAGCATTCATCTACACCTGTCCCTCCTATTGTTGAGTCAGGTAACCAGAACACATGTCTTCTATCCACTTCAACTAAATGGGTTATTGACTCTAGTGCTATAAATCACATGACAGGTAACCCCACCCTTTTTTCTTCTTTTCAAAAACATTATTCCTCTCTTATTACATTAGTCGATGGCACTACCTCTATTGTTCATGGTTCCGGTAGTGTTCACCTCAATCCAGATTTGCCTTTGTCTTCTATTCTTAGTTTACCCAATCTATCCTTTAATCTGATCTCTGTTAGTAAATTGACCAGTGATCTAAATTGTTCTGTCTCATTTTTTCTTGGTTACTGCTTGTTTCAGGATCTTACGACGAAGAGGATTATTGGTAAAGGACTTGAGTCTGCTAGCCTATACGTCCTTGACAGTCCCATCTCTCACACTTTGGCTTGTTCGCAACTCACTGATCCCTTTGAGACTCATTGTCGATTAGGTCACCCATCCTTGTCTAGTTTAAAATTATTATATCCGCACTTGAATGGTCTTTCTGCTTTTAATTGTGAGTCGTGTCAATTCGCCAAGCATCATTGTAGTCTGCTTGGTCTTAGAGTCAATAAACGAGCTTTCGTTCGCTTTCAGATAGTTCATTCTGACGTCTGGGGGCCTTTGTCCTGTGTCGTCCCTAACCGATTTCAAATATTTTATTATTTTATAGACGATTATTCTCATGTAACCTGACTATATTTAATGAAAACTCATTCTGAACTCTTTACCTATTTCTCTACTTTTTGTGCTGAAGTACATACTTAATTTAATGTGTCTGTTCAATGCTTGCGTAGTGATAATGCTAAAGAATATTTATCAGACCCCTTTCGCTCTTTTATGCTCCGAAATGGCAACATTCATCAAACCTCATGTGTTGATACCCCTGCTCAGAATGGTATTGCCGAGTGAAAAAATCGGCATCTTTTAGAAACAGCTTGTGCCCTCTTATTTCAAATGCAGGTCCCTAAATCCTTTTGGGCTGATGCTATCTCTACTGTCTGTTTTCTCATTAACGAATGCCTTCATCTGTTTTACAAGGTAACATTCCCTTTTCTGTCTTGTTCCCTACA
Source organism: Dalechampia spathulata (assembly GCA_948192965.1). Lineage (NCBI taxonomy): Eukaryota > Viridiplantae > Streptophyta > Magnoliopsida > Malpighiales > Euphorbiaceae > Dalechampia > Dalechampia spathulata. The sequence goes on from CANYBF011091641.1 coordinate 24,691, forward strand.
ACTCCTATGTTTTCTGTTGCTCCTAAAACATTTGGCTGTACATGTTTTGTTCGTGATGTTCGTCCCCAACTAACTAAATTAGCTCCTAAATCCTTAAAGTGTTTGTTTCTGGGTTACTCTTGAGTTCAAAAAGGGTATCATTGCTATTCTCCTGACCTTCGCAGGTACGTAGTCTCTGCTGATGTTGTCTTCTGGGAGTCTCAACCTTTCTTCACTTCTTCTATATCCCAGTCTAGTCCTACCGAGGATGATGCATTCCTACAGTATCACGTTATTTCTCATACATCCTCTATCATATCCCCCCAACCTTCGAACATACCTCCACCTTTACTTCCCCCTAAACCTCGTTTTGGATAAAAGTATGTTAGGCGGATACAACTTGCTGACTCATGCCCTGAACCAGCCTTAACGTCTGTGGATCCTGTTCCATCGGACTTGGATGTCCCTATTGCTCATCGGAAAAGTAAACATACTTGTACTCATCCTATTTCTTTCTTTGTTTCTTATAAATCTTTGTCTTCATCCGCTTGTTCCTTTATTACCACCCTTGATTCTATCACTATTCTCAAAACTGTTCATGCTGCTTTATCTAATCCCGATTGGCGACAGGCAATGCAAGATGAAATGCATGCTTTGGATACTAATGGGACGTGGACTTTAGTACCCTTACCTGCAGGAAAACAGGCTGTTGGTTGTAAATGGGTTTTCACGGTCAAGGTTAACCCTGATGGTTCTGTTTCTCGTTTGAAAGCTCATCTTGTTGCTAAGGGCTATGCTTAGACTTATGGTGTGGATTATTCTGATACCTTCTCCCTTGTTGCCAAAATGATAACAGTTCGCTTATTTATCTCTTTGGCTGCCACACATGATTGGCCTCTCCATCAACTCGACATTAAAAATGCTTTTTTACATGGTGATCTTCAGGAGGAAGTCTACATGGAGCAACCACCAGGGTTTGTTGCTCAGGGGGAGAATGACAAGGTATGTGGACTTCTCAAGTCTCTGTATAGTTTAAAATAAAGTCCACAGGTGTGGTATGGTAAGTTTAGTGAAGTCCTTCAACAGTTTGGAATGGTGAAAAGTTCTTCTGATCATTTTGTTTCTATAAGCGATCTACATCCGGCATAGTTATACTGGTTGTTTATGTTGATGATATTGTCATCACTGGCAATGATCAAACCAGTATCAATACTCTTAAAGCCTTTTTACATACTCGGTTTCAAACTAAAGATTTGAGGTTATTAAAGTATTTCTTGGGAATTGAAGTGGCTAGGAGCAAATCAGGAATCTTCCTATCTCAGAGGAAATATGTTCTTAATCTTCTCACTGAAACAGGGAAGATAGGTGCTAAACCGTCTATCTCACCAATGGTTCCGAATCTACAACTCACCAAAGATGATGGAGTGCCGTTTTCAGATCTAGAAAAATACAGACGGTTAGTTGGGAAATTGAATTATCTCACTCTTACTAGACCTGACATTTCCTATTCTGTCAGTATGGTTAGTCAATTTATGTCATCTTCAACAAATAGTCACTGGACAACTATGGAGCAAATCTTGTGTTATTTGAAAGGTGCTCCTGGCTATGGTATTCTCTACAAGAATCATGGACACTCAAATATTGAGTGTTTCTCAGATGCAGACTGGGAAAGTTCGAAAGTTGATAGACGATTCACAACAGGGTTTTATATCTTTTTAGGAGGAAACTTGGTCTCATGGAAGAGCA